>CAKNYM010052127.1:89930-142409 GCA_932195095.1 Andricus curvator | reverse complement strand
TGGATTTATTTTTGGGTGGATTCGAACAAATTTGGGGGGTGTCCCCATAAAAATACGAAAAAAAATTTTTTGGACCACCCTTGTGCATCCTGCTCTCGTCCTGCTTGTATAAATCACAGCGTCATTATGTGCAACGATTAAGCCGGAATATAAAAAAATGGGCATAAAATTAATTTTAATGCTCATTTATTATTGTTTACAATGTATTGCAGTTATTTTTAATATAAATGTAGTACAAATATGATTTAAATAATAAATACAATAACATATTTTGATAAAAACTCACGGTTTTTTTTCACAAAATTCCTTCCTTCATTTCTCAGAATAAATAAATTTTTTTTTAAAGCCATTCAACTAGTATTTTTTTCCTGTAGTGCTACATCAGTAGAAGACTTAGCTACATTTTTAGCCCTTGATATCAACATATAAAAAAATTATGCATTTTTCTGTAAAAATAGCCATTTTTCCATTTTTTTGGGCTATTATACTTTTTTATTATACTTAATTTTAATTTTTGGCTATATAACCTCCATAATACTCTAAAGTAAACTCTTAAGATGATCTAATAAAATTTTCAAGTGGAAATATTTAATAGTTTTTTTTTTAACAATTTTTGTCGCTGGGGTGTAGAATTGTAGCCCCAGTGTGGCAAGTACGTGATTCCACAGATGTGTGGCTAGCAAGGGTTAAAACATAATGTTTATATATCTTATTATTTGTACGGAAAAGGTGGCTGCCATTAGTTATTGCTTTAATCAATTATTTCTAAAGAAACTGAGATGCTTTTAGAAAAACACAAATTCGTAATTGTGTCAACTGGTCTTTTGATATGAATTTATCCTATATAAAGCACATTTTGGTGAATTTTTTTATGAATAAAGGAAGATATATTTTCCTCAAATAACCGCTTTTTCCAACCATTTTACATTTTTTATATTTTTAATGATAAATTATGACAGAGTAAGGATAAATCAGACTAAGTAAGGGTGATATTTATTTTTATTTTTCATTGAGAAACACGAAAAACTGTCAAAAATTCAAGGCTAGTTGGAGACGTTAATGAAACTCATTTTTGGAATAAAAATGTTAGTAGGTTATAATAATTTGTAAATAACATTTTAATATATAGATTTACACAGACAAATAATTTTTTAATCAATTTAGATACCATGCAATTTAAAATAGGTAAGTTTTTCAATATCACTGAACCTTCATTCCAAATTCAATTTTTTTTTCATTAATATTCTTATAAATATTTTCATTAATATTCTTATAAATGACAAGAAATTTTAAGCAAACATACATTATAAGAATCAGTGGATGTTTAACTTACATTTACGAAAGTAAAATCTGGTAAAAAATAGATTTTACTGGAGTTTTTACACACATAACACATGCCCGTAATGACGAAATATCTGAAATCTTCGACACATTAACAAAGAAAATTAAAAACATTTCTTGAGGCAAGTTTATCTTGATTAAAGAAGGGGACCACTAAAAGTAGAAAGTTCAGAGATAATTATGACAAAATTTTAAATAAGAATCTTTTCAAACATTTGAAATATCACTAATCAAAGTATAACTTTGTAATTTCGTACCACGCTTACCCCTATCGACCCTAATCATCTTAAAGCATAAAGTTCAACCTTTACTTTGAGCCCTATTAGACGTCTCTAAAACGTCAGGTTCGCGCCCCTCTGTTGCTTTGGAAAAATGGCTAAAACGGGTTTGCCCTAAATTTTCTCAATAACTTGACATGATAGAAAGATTTTGCTTTCAGATTCAGATACCGAAAATCTACGTAAAACACCTATTTTTAGTTCCAGTGCAATAAATACATTGTTTTTTTTGTTGACATAATCGAAAAAATGAGTTACAAAAAAATCCTTTGATCAGGATTTGTACTTGAATTATTTAGAATTTTCTACCTAATAATCTCATTTGCATTAAAATATAGGTCGATTCATTTTTCTGTACCACCATTCATATATGTAATAGAAATTGGCTTATATTTTTAAGGTAAAAAAATGTTTGGAAGGTAAAGCAGATATAAAGAAAGTAAACAATTTCTAATGAAGTATTATTAAACATATTCTTACTGGTTATTTAAATCTTGATAGTATTTGATAAATTATCATTTGAAGTGCTAAATATTATACACTTTGTTTTAATATTAACCTCTAGACGAAATGCAAAATAAAATAAAGTTTCTTACTTCCTAGTCTTGATGCTTGAAATATTATGATTTTATTATTTAGTAAACGATTTCCTAAACTATCAGAATCACGAGCAAATTCAGGATAAAAGTTATTTTTATTAAGAATTATTTCATTTGAAAAAATATCGTTCATATATGAAGTTCTTTGTCCCCTGGTCCAACTTAAAGACTGCTAATTTTCCTATACATTTTACAGTTATATTTATATTTTTTCGATTAACAACTTTAAAAACTAATGAGGACTTTAGAAAAAATATTCTTAATAATTTACATTCTTTAAATAATTTTGCACATGTACATTTATGCGGAGAAATGAAGTCCGAAGTTGTCGAAAGATTTTGAAAGGAATTATTATAATAAAATTCTTTTCATAAACCTTTAGCAAAAAATGTGTATAATTTTTAACACAAATTTAGAGCGATGCACTTTACGAATTTTATTCTACTTGGCACTATCATTTTAAATTTGTATGTTCTACAGATCTTTTGAATATATCTATAAAGAATATTATATCAGTGTTTAAAAATAAACCATTAAAATTTATTTTATAAATTTGAAATACCTTAAGTCATGTATGTCCACCTCAAAAGGAAGATCGGAGTTTAAAAAACAACCACTGGCTATCACTTATTACCACTACCATAATTATTAAACCATAAACATTAAAAAGCATTCTTAAGCATCCTGCCATTGCTTTATATTATAATTAACAACTTTGAAATGCAAAAATTACCTGTGTTGAATTTCGAAAATAAATTGAAATAACTTATACGTGTAGAGAATTTTTCTCGACCTGAGAGAACCAGGCAGTTAAACTAATTTTGAGCTTAAGTTTCAGATTTTGCTAACACTTTAGGGCCCCGGACGTTAGAGAAATGACCTGAAAGTGTTCTACCGGCGTGACTAAGCAAGGCCATTGGAGAAAAGGTATCAGTTTATTGGAAGATTTTTCTAATATCTGGTCGTTATATAATGACTAGAGATTTAAACTTTATGCATTGGAAAATCCTGAACAGATTATATTACAAATTACATGTATTATACGATGATTATCTGGTAAAAGTCGTAAAATAATTCAGGCATTATACGCATTAAAATACACATTTATGCATTATTATGCACTGTAAAATGACTCGCTGTCATAATTTTGAGACAAGGGAAGGTTAAAATGTTTGATTGCTAATAATCTGACTGCAGCCTCTGCCGAAAACCTTTCAGCACGAAAAGACAGAATAGTTTACATTTTAAATCACAAGAGAGAGAATAAACAAGGGAGACAACAAATATTGCAGTAATAATTTTTTTGCACTTAAAAACAAATAAATTATATTTATCTTTAAAAAAATAACGATTTTACAGCTCAACAGTGCAATCACACTAGTCATTACACAACACAAGATTTATTTATTTCAGATATATGAGATATCAATCAAGAATTAAATACTAACTGGATCATCAATGTCAGAACCTTCAACACCTTTTCTCACCTTTAAGTACAATTCATATGATATAGGGTACTTAGATCCCTCAAGTTTAATTATCAGATCTGATGCAGGAGTATTATAATCAAACGCAAACAGAGGAAAAATTAATTTAACCGTGCGGAAACGACCATTTTTTCCGCACAGCTCCAGAAATAGGCGATTTATGTGGCATAAATGCGAAAAACGCTTTATTTTGCGATTGCCCCGGATTATGCGAAATTATGCGACATCCAAATTTGGTGGAATGGTCCCAAAACATGATAAAAAAGTATTATTTTATCATTTGTACCACTATTGAAAAATTATACAAATATATATATACTTGCCTAAAGTTTACATCCCTACTAATGACCTAGACTTTTTGCTAATGGCTTAATTTTCCTAATGGCCTACGATATATATATATATATATATATATATATTTAGTACATATATGTATATAGTATAGCCCCAATATTGAACAGCTGCATTAATTGTAAACCGGGATATAAAATTTATTTTGAATTATAGCAGGCGGGCGGGGGGGGGGAGCCAATTGAATTTAAGCGATGTTCAGGGCAATTCAATTATGGATAATCTTTCGCCAAACAATTTGTAGCCTATTTTACTGCGAATATATCATGGATGATAAAAAAGAAGAATTTAATTCAAAGGACTACATAATTCCTCTAAAACTGACCAATAATGCCTATTTAAGTTTATCTTCATTTAAAATACCGTTAAAATCTATGAAGATAGTATTAAAAGACTTCTCTGGTAATTTTCTTCCAGAAAGTTGTGTACTAGGCAATAGTAGGAGTATATTTTAATGTATTTTAATAAATTAAAATAGTCAAATTGGCTCAACATTACGACTAAGTACTAATTGCACAATTTTCATTAATTAGATTATACTTAAATATAATCTTACTATTGCACATTACTCAACTTTATGGCAGAAAGTTGTCAGAGAAGAAAAAACAAACAAAAAAGAGAAAAAAGCTATTAAATATTTTATTTTTCGTTAAAAAAAACATGTGTACATATTTTTGATCATGGCTCGGTGAAAAATGAAGCTTTTTTAGTTTGTTTGTCTCATTTTAAAGGTTATATTTAGCCGAAAAACGTGTAATTTTCTCAGATTTTGAATACTATTTTCATTGATTTTAAGGGTGTTTAAAACGAAGAAATTCGTAAATTTAAAACATTTATGATCAGTTGTAGTGGAATTGTGTAGTCTTTTGAATTAAGTTCTTTTTTATTATTAAGGATATATTGACAGTAATATAGAATACAAATTTTAATAGGCAAGAAGCATACAAATTTATAAATGCATCAGGTATAAAACAAATTTTTCGCCCTTCGCTGCATACAATTTTAATAGGCTTGCAATATACTGTCACTAATAATTCTGCCAGTATATCTGGCTTTACAATAAGATTAGATTCGACAAGAAGGTTCTCAACTACTCTACAAGGCGTGAAATTGTAAATATTTTTGTTTGTCATTTGGTAAGTTTCCCTGGCTAAATATTTATTAGTCAATTCCGAATTTTGAACCCTGGCCTTAAATCTATAAAGTGTCTTTTATTATAAGTTTGAAAGTACAGTAAAAATTTTAAATATATGTTTTAAAGTCTGGCAAAGTTCATGATTTTTGACCAGTTTGATAAAAAATAGCTGTTTTTAATGGCCAATTTAATTGATAAAATTTTCAGTTCTTAAAGAGACCTTTTTAGAAAATCACTTCTGGCCAACGGCCATGCCACGCTGAAAAAACCAGTTCTCGTCAGATCACTGAAGTTAAGCAGCGTTGGGCGCGGTTAGTACTTGGATGGGTGACCATTCGAGAATACCCTACTAAAAAAAAAGTCAGGAATCGTCAGAAAAAGTCAGGACTCTGACTTTCTCAGGAAAAGTCAGAATTCGTGAGAAATGTTCAGAAATCGTCAGAGCTTGGGTTCGAAGGATAATCCTTTTATTAGGGGTCCAAGAATAGAATGCCATAAAACCTAATCCCTTTTATATTTCCCAAGTTATTTATATTATTTATTTATATTTATTTATGCATATTCTCTTTTTACTCATATTTAATTATTAATATTTATACATTAAATGACTCTGCAAGGTGAATCTGAAAATTTTATCCGTTTTGACGTATCTGTTTCTCTTTACAAGATACATTATATTTAATCTAATTTTCAATTTTTTAGGAAAATTTTTAGGTATCTAAAATCCTCGAAACCCGTAGATTCTGAATTTGTAACTTTTGAATCTGTATATGCAACATTGAAAAAAAAATTATTTTTAATTTTTAATCCTTTTGGGTTGGCCTACCTGCGGTCCTAGCCGATGAGCTACCTGTTAGGATGTGAATTAGCATATCTTCAGAAATCGTCAGACTCGTCAGGAATGGTCAGGATGTTCAGGAATCGTCAGAACTTCTGACCATTTGTGACGATTCCTGACTTTTTTTTCAGTAGGGTACTGTGTGCTGTTGGCGTATTATGGGTGTGGTGAGCCCAAACTTGTAGTTATTTATAACTACAAGAAAACTATCCACCTAGAAACACTACCCGAATCGGGTAGTGTCACGCCTACCCTGAAAGGGAAATGGCTTAATGGTATACTACTACTTCTGAATTCATGAAGAATCAAATGTTCAAATATGAGTAAAATTGGCAAACATTAAGTGATTTAAATTAAATAAAATTAAATAAAATGGCTTCAGAGGCCATACGGGTGCAAATCGGGCATGCCGAAAAATTCAAATGTCCCTCTCTCTCAGAGCACACACTGCAGAGCCCCCTATCATGTACGATAATTATATCTGTACTTCGGCGTAACCGTCGAGCAACAGCTTGGCGTCCGTCGCTCCACAGCTGCTCTGCTGGAAACGCCGAAAAGTTACCTTAGGCCAAATTTGCACCCGTTTGGTCTCGGCGTCACAAATGAGGTTCTGCTCATTTTTGTCGAGTGCCACGATGAACAGCATTTCTGCAATTATTAGCGCCTGATACGTAAGTATTTACCTTTTTTTATGATTTTCTTTCTTTTCTGTGGTGTCTCGTAGATCCTAACCTCATTTGTGACGCCGAGGCCAAACGGGTGCAAATTTGCATAAGGTACTTTTTCGGCGTTTCCAGCAGAGTAGCTGTGAAGCGACTGATGCCACGCTGCTGCTCGACGGTTACGCCGAAGTATAGACATAATTAATTTGTACTGGACATTATTTTTTACCTTTTTAACCCTCCGTCTACAGACAGGGGCTTTCAAGGCACACACGATTTTTCAAACTAGGATATCTCGTCTACGGGAAAAGATTTTGATTCAAACAGTTTTAAATAATTAAGACTATCAACAATTAGGCCATGTAATAAATGCTTTAAGAAGTAACCGAGCATCTTACCGGTCTTTTTGGAAAGCCAAAAACAGTTCAAAAACTGACTCGGACTTAAAAGACCCTGTCTGTAAACGGAAGGTGGGAAAAAGAAGTCTGTAAACGGAGGGTTAAAATTATCTTTTCTTCATACCTCGGTCGAAAGTACGTACTTTCGTCCCTAATATCAGAGACGAAAGTTCAACATTTACTCCCTGTGGGAAGTACACGCGCGCCCTCTATAACGGCGGGAGGAAAGAATTTCTCATTAACATTTACTCCCTGTGGAAAGTACACGCGTGCCCTCTATAACGGCGGGAGGAAAGAATTTCTCATGTGTATTATACTAATTGTTAACCTCTGTCATTGCTGTTGTTACCTCTAACCTCTAATGCCACATCAGGTATGAAAACGATAAAAATAACCAGCAATAAGAGTTTTTAGCTTATAATATGTTGTATTTTGTAAATTTTATAATAAATATAATATAATGTTTAGACTAGTGAAATACAGACATCTTTAACAAAGTGGAATTAATTTATTTTAGAAAAATATTATTAAACTTGACTCTTCGAATGTATTGGATGCCTGCCCCCCACGACCAGCAGCACTCGCTTCGCTCGTGCCGCAAATATCGGGGGCAGGCATCAATAACATGCTTATCAACATTTAAAGTCAAAAAAAGTAAAATTAATAACGTACTTTCGACCGGCTATGAAGAAAAATCGTATACACTACGCGGGCCGAAAGTTGAAATCTCGGTCCTGCGCGTCATGATGCCCTCGGCTTCGCCTCGGGCAGCATGACGCGCAGGGCCGAAAATTCAACTTTCGGCCCGTGTAGTGTAATATACTATTTTTTTCAAGCACCTGTTAAAAATAGTTCAAATATAATTTATCGATTAAACAATTTTTTTCATTGGAATACAAGTATTTATCTCCAAAAAAAAAAAAATACAATTTTTGCGTAAAAAACGCATTTTCAAAAAAGTTTTCAAAAAAATTGCTATATTTTATGTGATAATTCAATTTAACAGTTTTTGTAATAAAATATTTAAATTCCTGAGGAAATTTTACCCCAAGGTCATATATTTTTATTGTTATTTAAATTTAAATTAAAAGAATGTATAAACAATTAAATTCGTGAAAACCAGATTTGCACCCGTATGGCCTTTACGTTACTGGAGAGAGGTATGGCCTCAAAGGGTTAAAAATAAAAAAATATTTTTCAACGTGAAAATGACAATAACTCCATAACAAATTGAAATGCAAAGCGTAACATATAGTTGCTGTGCGAAAAATTTGAAAAAGGAATAGGGATTAGTTAAACTTCCAGAACAATATGACTACAAGCGTGATAAGAAATTCGAAACTTCACTTTTTTTGGTACACCCAAGTACTCATACTACTTCGGCCAGCGCAGTAGGGACTGAAGATATTTAGACATACAGGTATAAGTACTGTCGGTCGGCTCTCATGTGGAGAACAGCTTGGTTTCCTCATGGGTTCTGATGTTTTGACAATTTTTTAAAAATCTTTATTTTTATTGCCATGAAAAAGGTACCAGGGTGAGCATCGAAGCATTGTAAAATTTTTAGTTAATGTTTTTGTTTTAACATTAAAAAAGATAGAAATAAAGAAAGACATGAAATTTTTTTTAAATTTTGATCACAGGTATTTGCATGTATGCTTGTCCAAATTTGGTTTTTGATTATAGGAGTTTAAAATTTGTTCAAATTTTTAAGAATGTTGTTATTACACTAGACACGAACAGTGCAAGTATATACGTAACCTACTAACCGAGTTCGAACCTAGCAACTTGGATATTTACGGCGTTGGCCTAAGTATATTGGAGGAATACTGCGCATGCTTCGCGAATCGCAACGCTACTGGCTGTGGCGGACTGGCATGGATTGTCAAACTGGAAACCCTAGCTGCACCCACCTTGATTGCCCCCCCCCCCCCCAAGCAACTCAGCGCTCCAAAAAAAATTTGTTTAGATAAACAGATCATTTTAGAATAATCAAAGTCAAAATTAAAAGAAAATAAACGGTATATTTGCAGAAAAATTAGTTACAACTTTTGAGAAGTTCCGTTCCTGATTGATTCACCCAGTCCTAGTTGGTTTTGTTAATTGACTCCAGGAGAAACCGGAGCGCGCGTCTCCTCACTTGGTGGCTTATGCGCGCAAAAAGTCTATTCTGTCGTTGAACACTGTACAATGTCATTCAGCATGTTTAGAATAAATATTCATAAAAGTTTCAAATGCTTTTTAGTTTTTTCGATCAAAGATACCATGATATAAGAGACTGATAAAACCAAAGAAGCTAAGAACTTAAAAAAAGGAAAATGGAAGGAAAAAAGTCGACGAAACTCACCATGATCCTGACTCATCGACACGACGGCAGGACTAGTATTTGCACTATTGGCTGCGGCGATATTGGTGTTGGTCCCTTCATCCGCTGTTCTCTTGAAAAAATTATGCTGCAGCGCATAGTAAGGCGTGACTCTCGTTTTTGGATCAAAATCCAACATCCTTAGAATCAGATCCTTGAACTTAAGGTAATCGGATACCGAATGTCCAGGTTCCCCTAATCTTCTGCCTCCAGGACCTCCGCTCTCAACGCCTAGGATGTCGTGTAGCCGCCTCGTACCAGGCTGTTTGTACTTTTTTCCATCCTTCGACTTTTTGAGTACATACGAGCCGTCAGTCGGAACTTTGTCAAAATATTTCCGCGCCTTGTGCGCTTGGTCCAGAATGTGCTTTGGTGGCATACCCAATACTTCTACAATCTTATTCATTTGATCCACCTATCAAAAAATATCAATATACATTATATAATATAATATATTAGGATGATTGAAAAAAAAACTAACTTCTAGGAAGTTAGAAGTGAGAATATAAGACCAAGTTAGTGGTGAATATATCTGGGGAACGACGCTTCTTTCGAAAGCCATACATGATAAACGCCTTGCCTGGTGTGTTATCCAATCGCCACACCAATAGCATGTGGCTAACACACTGTCAGACTTAATAATTATTAATTTAAAAAAATATTTTTTATGTGATAGTATAAGGTCTGGCTTTTTGATGACATAAATAATATAATGTATAATGATAACGTATTCATAATATATTCAAGTGTAGTGTTCGTAAAACTACAGACCGAAAGTCGGTGAGCGGTGAGCGGAGGCACAAGAGAACGGGCGCTGTCTCTTTTGAATGGAAAATAAAATTATGACTTCGAAATTGCATAAAAGTGATATTTCAACTTTAAATTATGATAGCAGTTATAATTTGGCATATTTTACCGAAATGAAAAAATATTTGGTATATAATTAAGTACTGAATGCAGGGGATAACAGAGTAATTAAAAATAATTATCCAGTCTCAAGAAAATTTAAATTGTAGGTTGATGGATTATTGCAGCGCCACCTGCGCGTTTTTAATCTATTTGACCTAGTCCCAGTTTCGTTTAGCTTCGTACGCATATGAAGCCAGAGCTATATCTGTTTCAAAAATCCTGGCCCCTCTACAAATCACTGAATAACGCAATAAAAAAAAATCCCTTAAAAAAAGGAAAAACATCTTGTCAATCCTCATTTTATTACGAGTAAGTACAATATAATTTGATCGCGATGCGTCTCTAACTTTCGATGCAAATTTGCAATTAAGGTGAAAAAACGTGGTTAAAAGCACCGTTTGTAACTTGGTCAGCTTTCGACCGTTGTATTTCGTAAAAGAATGCATGAATTCTTTTGAAAAAAATCGAGTAGTTACCTTAAAGTTTTATTTATGAATACGTTTACGGAAAATTCGAAAATATTTACAACTTTGGTGCCGGCAGTAAATAAAAGCGAAGGATGCTAACTCAGCTTCTAATCAAGCTGGAAGGCTCTATTGAGGCCTACAATTTTTCAAAAAAATCAACAATTTCAATGGTCGGTTTTTAAAAACAGTTAATTACATCAATTGTAATCGACACGTTGAAGGGGTTGCCGTCTACTACTGTCAAAGTCGGTTGTCCCACGCGGCACATTATACCAGATGTACGAAAGTTGAAGAAAAAAAAGGTCACTTTATGAGGTGAAGGATCAAGCAGGACATCGATACCCCGGAACCCGCTGAGAGTATCATCGACTTCTTCTGTGCCTGCATTCCCCCAAAAAAACAACGGAAAACCATAATGTGCGATAGCGTGTTATTGATGTAATTAAATGCTTTTAAAAACCGACCATTGAATTTGTTGATTTTTTTGGAAAATTTTAATCCTCAGTAGAGCCTTACAGCTTGATTAGAAGCTGAGTTAACATCCTTCGCTTTTATTTACTGCCGACACCAATGTTAGAAATATTTACGAGTTTTTCGAAAATGTACTCATAAATAAAACTTCAAGGTAACAACTCGTTTTTTTGCAAAAGAATTCATGCATTTTTCCACGAAATACAACGATCGAAAGTTGACCAAGTTATAAAAGGTGCTTTTAACGACGTTTTTCACCTGCACTGCAAATTTGCATCGAAAGTTATGGGCGCATCGCGATCAAATGATATTGTACTTATTCGTAATAAAATAAAGATTGACAAGATGTTTGTCCTTTTTTAAAGCAATTTTTTTATAGAGTTATTCAATGATTTGCAGAGGGGCCCGGATTTTTTTAAAAGATAGTAGATCAGAGCATTTTTAACTGAGTGTGTATTAGGGTGGTCTAAAAATGCATTGGGGTTTTTTTTTAAAATTTTATGCATATCGGCCGGAATTTTGTTCGAAGCCACAAAAAAATAAATGCATTTAAAAAAAATGATATTTAGAACAAAAAAGAGCGGAAAAAATACGTTTTTGTAAATTTTATTCAGAATCGTCAATATTAGGTGAATCAAGTTGAAACTCAACATTACTCTTCAAAATTAGCCATGGAATAAGAATCAAAACTTATTTTTTAAATATCAACCCCACAAGTCTGTTTTATAGGGTCCCAAAAAACCCCATGAGTAAAAATTGGGTTTTGCGAGTTTTTGGTTTATCGCGAACCAATAATGAATTAAATTTAGCATAAATAATTGTTTAAACAATTTATTATTACTTATAACAATATTCTCTTATAATAATGCTAGAAAGATGCAGTTGTTTCTATAATTTTCTCATTTTTATCCACTTTTCAGTTAGTGTGAGGTAATAATTAATGCAATTTAACAAACCTAATTGTTTAAACAAATTATTATTGTTTATAACTATCTTCTCCTATAGTAATGCTAGATAGTCGCGATTTTTTCTAAAATTTTGAAGTTTTTGTCCACTTTGTACTTAGAATGAGCTAATAACAGGGGTCACAGTGGTTCAGCAGCAAAGGGGATTTTTTTTTATTTCCAAAATATCAGCGTAATGAAAACAAAACTTAAATGTAACACTCTTATAAGACACCACAAATTTTATTAAGAAATAAAATTACAATTTATTTCCAAATTAAATGTTGTAGAAACGAAAATATGTAATTTAAGTGTGAGATACTTTTTGTTTTCTTTCGTGATACTGTTGATTCAATCATGTTAGATTTTTTTTCTCTATTTCTTTGCGCAAATCGTCGACAATTTTTTTTCTTCGGGTCGTATTTTCTCTAAGATACTCATAATTTAATATCTTTCCTTTCTTTTGCGATATCTTCTGAAATTGCTGCTTCCGTACGTCCGACCGGTGCAGGCAGAAAGTCCATAAGAGTAAAAGAGATAGCGGAAAATTGGGCAAAAGGTACTCTCTATCTATTTTACTCTTAGTCCAGTCAATGAAGGATTTAAAAAACGAATTCGGAAAAGTAGAATTTTTTTTTCACGGATACGTTGGGGATGACTTTATAAAGATACTGTAAAAAGTCCCCAACCATATGTGTACGGCAACGGCCGCCATGATGGAAAGTCTTAAACAATAACATGTTTTTTTAAATAACTCGAGAACGGTTGATTTTAGGTCGAAAATGGTCATGTTAAAAAATGTTCACATTTTATAGTGCACAGAAAAGGTTCTTACAGTTGTAGACGTATTATCAACGGTTACGCTATAAAATTGGATTAACTGCACAATTGTGCGATTTCTGAACAAATACAGTAAAACTGAAAATATCCTGGAAAGAACTTCGGAAATAGATCAGGCGATTTGCACTGGAGCAAATGCATGTTCCTGTTTGAAAAAAAACCGACCAACTTATTTGCATTACAAATTATCAGTATAAAATGAGCTCAACTTCAGTGTCCAATTTGACATGCTTAAGGGAATGATTTTGAGATGAAACTTCTTGTAATTGTGCCTCCATATTCATACAATATATTTCCCAATTTTCAGGTCCGAATAATAATATTTAAGTCCTCTTTTAATACTTTAAATAAGTAAATTTCAAAATTGAAGCTATGAGGTAGGCAGCAGCGGCGATTATGAGTCCTAATGGCAACAATGGGAGCGGGGACAAGAACGGCTACCTCGGTCTTTTATATTGTTGGGAAAAGTGAGCAAAAAAATTTCGAAGGGTTCAACATAACAGACCGAGGTAGCCGTTCTCGCCCCCGCTCCCATTGTTGCCATTAGGACTCATAATCACCACTGCTGCCTGCCTCATAGCTTCAATTTTTTAATTTACTTATTTAAAGTATTAAAAGAGGACTTAAATATTATTATTCTGACCTGAAAGTTGGGAAATATATTGTATGAATATGGAGGAACAATTACAAGAAGTTTCATCTCAAAATCATTCCCTTAAGCATGTCAAATTGGACACTGAAGTTGAGCTCATTTTATACTGATAATTTGTAATGCAAATGAGTTGGTCAGTTTTTTTTTAAACAGGAACATGCATTTGCTCCAGTGCAAATCGCCTGATCTATTTCCGAAGTTCTTTCCAGGATATTTTCAGTTTTACTGTATTTGTTCAGAAATCGCACAATTGTTCAGTTAATCCAATTTTATAGCGTAACCGTTGATAATACGTCTACAACTGTTAGAACCTTTTCTGTGCACTATAAAATTGTGAACATTTTTTAACATAACCATTTTCGACCTAAAATAAACCGTTCTCGAGTTATTTGAAAAAACATGTTATTGTTTAACACTTTCCATCATGGCGGCCGTTGCCGTCATCCCCAACGTATCCGTGAGAAAAAAATTCTACTTTTCCGAATTCGTTTTTTTGAGTGAAATTTGTTCCCCGTTGACTGGACTATCTTACGAGTATGGACTTTTCTGTCCGCAACGGTCGGACGGACAGAGGTATAAATGCACCATCACAGCACTAAAAGTCCTAAAGAAAATATTAATTATAGATCGCTAGTTACGCATGCCCATGCTGAACAAGCAGTGTGGCGCGCATTTTTGAGTATCATACGTTTCTGTTTCTTATAATTCTTGAGAACTTAATCACAGCTTAAAAAAATAGGGAAAAAAGGGGACACAATTTTCAAATATAGGGATTATAGGGGATTGGGGGAAAAATATGGAAAAAGGGGTATACGGGACTGACTTTGACCACTGCAATAATTAATGACAATTAGCAAACATAATTGTTTAAAGATATTATTATTGTTTAAAACTATCTTCTCCTATATGAATGATAAATAGTTGCGGTTTTTTATGAAATTTTTAACTTTCTGTCAATTTTTCACTTAGCGAGGTAATAATTAATTCAAATTAACAAACATTATTTTTTAAACAAACATTATTGTTTAAACAATGTATTATTGTTTATAACTATGTTGTTTGTTATTCTTTTAATGTGGACGGGCGGGGGCGTTAGGTCCCCCCTTGCTATAAAACCTATTGTGCCACACCCGTGTTTATTCTCATGGCAGTGCTCCGAATCCGGCCGTCTTCGCAGAGTGTTTTTGGATCTCGGTGGGTTTCGTTGTTTCCAACGTTCTGGAATAAAATACGTCCTACTTTGTTACAGGCAAAGTGATCCTCGCCCACTCCGCCATTCAGAAGCCTTCTTAGCAGGCCGCAGAAGGAGAATACGGCCAGGCTAGGGTGGACGGAGCGATCCCTCAGAAGTCATCAGTTAGATGTACAGATTTGAAGCACTGGCCTGGTGCGTTATGTAAGTGTATGTGTGTTCATTACTCGAAATCTACAGCGACCATCGAGCGTGAGTCCCCCGTAGAGGCCTCCAGCGCAAGAAGATCGCTGACTCATTTTCAAGTCTTCTCAAAATCGACTTCGACCCCCAAGGCTAGTCCCCTCGACATGGGGCCTCTACCTTGGTACGTAACCAACCTCTTCTGAGGAGACCTACAGTTTAAGGAGGGTTTCAAACCACCAAAGCCCCGGTAGAAGTACATAGAAAAATGTCAATTGGTACCGGCTCAGCGATCGAACCCCAGTCCTCCTGCACGAAAGCCTGACGCACTATCGTCTGATCACTGAGCCACCGAGGTTTACCTTGTTTATAACTATCTTCTCTTAGATAATTGCTAGAAAGTTGCGGTTTTTTCTGAAATTTTTTATGTTGCTTCGGCTTTTTTGTTATGAACGAATAATAAATATGCATTAGAGAGAATCAATTTTTTAAACATCTATATCTTTTTTATGAATATACTTTTCTGAAATAAAAAAGATACTTGAGCAATTCCATGTCAAATCATCTGAAGAAATTCATCTATTGTTAGTAATTTTAATGAAAAATCTAGTATCCGTTCTCTAAGGTGTTGAAAGAAAATCCCTACAATAATTATTGAAAAAATAAAAAATCTTACGAGATATTCAGAATTGAAAATTTTGGTCCTTTTTTGCGTTTTATAACTTTGGTGATTTTAATGATATTAAAGATTTTTTTTTCATAATAAGAGGCAGGTTTGAAGAAACTTTTTGTTGGGAACAAATTTCAAAAACTTTTTGCATGTCTCTTAGGGCCGATTTCACCAGCTCTGATTAAATACATGATTAGCTAATCATGATTATTTTTTAATCGAGGCTTTAATCATGATTAAATTGTAATGCGTTCCACCATGGACATTTTAGCTCTGATTAGCTAATCATATACCCTCTTCGTGGTAACTCTGATATCCTCTTGTAAAGGCCATTCTGATTGGTCGCTACAAGAAGGATGTTTAAGTTTCTTGCGAGCGCACGGTACAAGTTGACAAAGACATAGAGTATTTCACTTGTGACGTCATTTCAAAATTTCCGAATGGCTCGGGCATAACATTATTGTGGTAAACAAAGTACATTTAATAATTTAGATCCCTACGCTCTGAAAAGTGAGGAATTTTCCATCACCATTAGTGATGTACCCGTAGTGAGTGAGATCGATCTTCTATCGTATTTTACGATAACTCATAGTTATTACACTTGCAAACAATAAAAAGCTTACAAAATCTTAGAGGCTTTTAAGTTTTACCAAGCCCGATTTGTTGAAAAAGTGGTGTGCAAGAAGGTAGATGACAACTTTCTAGTGCGGGGAGAGGTTAGTATTGCCACGTTCATTTTGTATTAACTTCATGGATTCTTATATCACAAAATTTATATTGAAGTATATTTTGTTTTGTAATCTGTCACTAAATTTTGTATTTATTTAATAATAACGCTTACTTGAAAAGTAGCATACAATTTTAAACAAATTTCTAGATGCTTCAGATTTGAGGTTAGGAAATGTTCATTGTAATAAAAAAATCTCTTTGACTTTTTCTAATAAATCTAGGGAATATTTGCAAAATTAAAAATATATAAAATGTTACAGGTTAAACATTCACAAAGAATGAATGAAAAAATTTAAAAGCGTAGATTTTCTAAGATCCAAATGAATCTATCTTAAGTGCGCATTGTACTTGTGTAACTGCAGTTAGATCCATATGAATGTAAGACAATCTGCGCTTAAAATTTTTTTTCATTTATTCTTTGAGAATGTTTAACTTGCAACAGTGCATATATTTTTAATTTTGCAAATATTTTCTACATTTATTAGAAAATGTCAACCTCAAATTTAAATCATCTGGCAATATCTTTAAAATTGTATACTACTTTTCAACTACGTTTTATTATTAAATGAATGGAAAATTTAATGACACATTACTAAACAAAATGTACCTTGATAAAAATGTTTTGATACAAGAAGCCATGCAGTTAATGAAAAATGAACATGCCAATACTAACCTCACCACGCACTAGAAAGTTGTCATTTACCTTCTTGCACTCCACTTTTTAAACGAATCCGGTTTCGTAAAATTTAAAAGCCTCTAAGATTTTATAAGCTTTCAATTTTTTTCAAGTGTAATAACCATGAGTTATCGTAAAATATGATACAAGATCGATCTCACTCACTACGGGTATATCCCTACTAAAAAAAAGTCAGGAATCATCAGAAAAAAAGTCAGGACTTCTGAACATTTCTGACCACTTTTGTTACGTTTCTCGACAGAAATCGTCAGGAAAAGTCAGAATTCATGAGAAAATGTTCAGAAATCCTCAGAGCTTGGGTTCGAAGGATAATCCTTTTATTAGGCAGCCAAGAATACAATACCATAAAACCTAATCCCTTTTATATTTTCCAGGTTATTTATATTATTTATTTATATTTATTTATGCATATTCTTTTTCTGAAATCGTCGAAACCCGTAAATTCTGAATTTCTAACTTTTGAATCTTTATATGCAATATCGAAAAAATTTATTTTTATTTTTTAATCCTTTTCGGTTGGCCTACCTGCGGTCCTAGCCGTTGAGCTACCTGATAGGATGTGAATGAGCATATCTTCAGAAATAGTCCGAATCGTCAGGAATGTCCAGGATGTTCAGAAATCGTCAGAACTTCTGACTATTTGTGACGATTCCTGACTTCTTCTGTAGTATGGATCACTAATGCTTGTGGAAAATTCCTTACATCTCAGAGCATAGGGATCTAAATTGTCTATAGCGCTTATTTTTCACAATAACGGACCTTCACTTGACCAGATAGACTCAAAAAATATTCAGAAGACATTTTTAAGTTTCCGATAAACACAATTTTTTAACTAAGATAATACACGCGATGCAATGTATACAATGCAATGTTATGCCCGAGCCTTTTGACTAAAAAACTAATAATTTTGCGTGGATGTAATATATTAAAATAATGTTAAAAATTGCAATCATTATTTAAATTCGAAAACCAATAATGTAAATTATAAAGGCACTAACAGTGATTAATTAAAGACGCTCAGAAATATTTGATGCATATATGAAAAACATACATGAAGGAAGCTTCATGATGCGCACTGCGAGGTTACATCCCTCGTGAAAAGAAAGACCAACTTAAGATCACTTTAAGACCAGTTTCAAACCACGTTTGGTCTTTTTCTGGTCTTTTCCCTTCAGCCTATACCTGCCTCATTTTGAGGGCATTGAAATAGACACCACTCTCTCTCTCTGAAATAAGGATAGCTGTCTGTATCAACAGATTAGCTATACCTAAAAGTCCTAAAGAACCTGGGCTGATTTATGAGCATTTATGAGATCTAGAGGCTTTAACCAGTTTCCGTTATATTTATGGAACTCTGTCCCTCCCTCCATAGTTATGGTCCTGACTCGTGATGAGCTTAATAATGATGGGATATTGGGGGTTCAAACTGCCGGGACAGGACTATACCTGCCTATACTGTGATCTAAAGTTGGTCTTTCTTTTCACGAGGGATTGCTTAAATATTTATTTTCAGCACTGTAAAATGAATGTATGCTACTGAATTCTTATTTCGTTAACTTATATATTTGATATACATTGCTTTTAAAAACGAATTATCTCTTCCAAAAATGTGAAAGAAACAGTAGGTAAGAAAATTGAGGTTATAGGAACACAATTTACACTTTACAGACGCCTCATCAAAGATATTTTGGCCTCGTAGTTTCTGTCATCTACATATTGATAAAAACAGAAGCTTAGATGTGATAACAATTATTATAAAAATGATCCACATTCGCTTTGAAAATGCTCCAAATGTTCAAGAGCAAACTTCAATTTTGAGGTTCTGTTCTGCTGACCAGCGTTAATCGCCGATTAACTCCGTTAACCAGTCAAAATCGGCCAGTTAAGTTCAACGGTGCTTAAATCTCTTTAATCATACTTTAAAAGATGGTGGAACGCAAGGTACTGATTAAATTAGGCTAATCGAGGATTAACATCTTGATCAGAGTTGGTGAAATCGGCCCTTCGTTTTCGAGAAATAATTAAGAACGTAGGTCGTGGCATGGTGTGCCCAGCGCCCGAGAGTCTGAACTCTAAAGTTCATACATACGAGTATAATGTTTGTCTATTGTTTACATGGGTTTTCACGTCGTGTGCATCGTTTCGGCGTACGTTTTTCATTATTTCTCGAAAACTAAGTGAGATCCTATCAAAACTACGTCTTATTAAGAATATATTTTTTTTATACATCTTAATGTCAATAAAATCACCAAAGTTATAAAAGTTAAAAAAGAAGAACAAAATTTTCAATTTTGAATATCTCCTAAGTTTTTCTGAATTTTTCAAACATTATTTTGGGGTTTTCTTCAACACCTAAGAGAACGGATACTAGAATTTTTATCAAAATTACTAACAATAGATGAAATTCTTAAAAAGATTTGACATGAAATTGCTTATTTTTAAAATTGATATCTGACTTTAATTCCCTTCTTACTAGAGACGAAAGTCAGAAACAATATTTACTACAAGTGGTAGCAGAGTAGCAGAAGCAATTTCTTGACTTCGGTAAGTCTACCTTGTCCCGTGAGATGTTATAATAAATTAATTGATTTAGACCTGTTTAATATCTATGCAGGCATATTATTTTCTCCAGGCTGATTTTTGTAAAATCTCGTAAGTTCATTAATAAATGGTAAAACAATCAGTTGATTAAGATCTAATTTGTGATTATTATTTTGAGTTGTAGTATTAGAAATAAGTGTATTTTTAACAATATTTAAGTTTTTTGTTTTAAATTTACTATCAGAAAGTGTTACAGCTCTGTCAACTAGACTGTTAATGATTGAAATTTTGTCATTGATTGCTGTGTTCGACTCAAAATTGACGTATCTCCCTGACACGTTTCTTTGCGGTACCAGTTGGTTGTAATGTTATTGTTAACTTTGTGTAAGTTGATGTCTAAGAAATTGATTGCATTATCTTTTCCTATTTCAATAGTGAATTGTAACCTAGGATGGTAGGAGTTGAAAAAATGGAGTAAAGTCGATTTTATCTTCAGGGACACAGGTCAAGATATCATCAACGTACCTGTAGTAGAAAATCAATTGAAAGGGTAGTTTTGATGTATAAGCCTCTTAGACCTCGGTATGAGGAGTCGGGCCTGATTCAAATGAAACCATGGCTGGAAAGTGTAACGCAAGCCTCCGAAACACGCGTTGTGTCTTATGTCACAGACCGGAGGCTTGCTTCTCTTCACCCACCGAAAGGAGCCCCTCGGTCCCACCACCCCCTCTCTCTATCTCTAATAATAATTTTCCACGACTTACAGAGAAAAATATATTTTCTAAACGAATAATAATTGTTTAAACAATTGTAAATTATTTACAAAATACTTGGAAACTCGTCATTTATCGATTAAAAAATAATTCATTTTGAAAAAACACAAGAAATACCGTTGTAGTATGAATTCATTAGAAAACTGCTATTTTGCATTTTTTCGGCTTCTTTTTCATTCTGTTTTGAGAATTCCCGCCAAGCATTTAAAGTCTAACAGGAGGAAAATATGCTGTGTCTAATTTGAAAAAAAGAAACATTTTTCAATATTTTTCTTATAATTTTTGAGTACTTAGATATGGAATAATAATGATAAGTGTCATAATAATGAATTTTCTATAATGAAATTTCAATTTTTATTACTCTTCTTCATGAAATATAATTAGCCTAATTCTAAATGTAGATGCGTAACATAAGTGCGACATAATGTGTTCTTTCAGAGAACTCATATAGGCCCGCAACAGTATTTTATAAACAAAGCTCCTGCAACAGACTGCGTTTTAAAAACTAAAATAGTTTGAACAATCAATCAAGAAATTTGTAAGTGTTCAAAATTATATCATTTTCAAACAATTTTAACTTAAAAACAGTACAAGTTAGCGCTTATAAGTTGTTTCTTGAGAAATCTAAATTGAAAAATGTCATTTACAAATTAAAAATTTAAAAAAATGAAACAATGAAAATTTTAAAGTTTACATTCAGCATCCTGATTAATTTAAAGAACTTATCAATATTGATATATATATATATATATATATATATATATATATATATATATACCATTAAACCATTTCCCTTTCAGGGTAGGCGTGACACTACCCGATTCGGGTAGTGTTTCTAGGTTTTTCTTGTAGTTATAAATAACTACAAGTGTGGGCTCACCACACCCACGATGTGCCAACAGCACTCATGTCAGTATTCTTGAATGGTCACCCATCCAAGTACTAACCGCGTCCAACGCTGCTTAACTTCAGTGATCTGACGAGAACTGGTTTTTCAGCGTGGTATGGCCGTTGGCATCAGGTTATCATAACTGAATTAAAACAAATTAATAGAACATTATTCTAACAGATTTAGAGAAAATTATCTTTAAAATTAGCCCAAAAACAATAAAAAAATTAATATTTCCGAATTTATTGATATTTTCCGGAAACACTAACATTTGACGTTTTTTCAAACAACTTCTAATAAAATTAACACATACTGGCTTTCATTTATGCCCATAAAACGGGTACTTTTATCACCTTTCATGCAATAATTGAGACAAAATCTACCGTTTATTATTATTAAAACTAGGGTGCTAGTTCAACCTATTGAAAAATAGATGTCCAGAAACTTTTGCACGACATTACATATAAGAGAAAATAAAATTTGTATACTCCTACATGTGCGTGAGTTACTATTTGCTTTATGTAAGATTTAAATTACAGTTAACTTTTACCAAAGATGTTTACACATAAATCTGTCTTAGGTCGTAGTTTAGGACGCACGTCATGTTTTTTTAAATATCTTTTTCGAGTCCTTCCATTACTAGATCAGTAATTATACCGGAAAGTGGGGATCCCATAAGGGTACCAAAAATTTGTTTATAAAATTCATTCTGGAAGATGCAATATGCGTTATCTAAGCAAAATTCTATTAGTTCTAAGTATTGCTTAACTGGTATGTTTGTACGTTCTCTAATTTTAAACCAGTTAATTTTGATATTTTTTAAAACAAGTTCTTTAGGAATATTAGTGGATAATGACTTGACATCTAGAGAGACTATTTTATGATTTTTAGGAATTTGAATATTTTTAATTTTTGTGATGAGGTCCCAGCTGTTTTTAATGTAAGACGTGGGTTTTCTAATGATTTGTTGGATTGGCTTACTAACATATTTGGAAAGGTTATAAATAGGTGATCCAATAAAGGAAGTGACAGGTCTGAGGGGAATTGTTCCCTTATGAATTTTTGGTAGCCCGTAAAATTTCGGAGCATTACGATTGTAGCTTTTGAGAAATTTTGCTATGTCAGTATTTATAAAATCTAATTTTAAAAGATTACTAATTAGTTTATTAAGTTCAGTTTGTATTTTATTAGTTGGATCTTTATTTAATTTGACGTAAGTGTCTTTATCTAGTAGGAGGGTTGCACATTTTTCTATATAGTCAGCTTGTTTTAAAACAACTGAAGTATTACCTTTGTCGGACTTAGTGACAAAAATGTCAGTGTTTTGTTTTAGAAATTCTTTTGTTTTAATCCCGAGTATTCCGAATTCTGATTTTATATTGTTATTGTAATTGTTTTGAAGATATTTTTGTAAGTTACATGATATTTTAGATCTGAAATCTGTTCTTTTTTCATTAGGAATTAATTCAATTCTGTTATTGAATTTAGTTCTACAAAAGCAAGCTACAGCCTTGATTTGTTTATAATAACATCTGAAGCATAGTTTATTTTGCCAATTTGTCACTTGTCTTTTCTTTGTACTCTGTCATCAAGTCATCTTACAGTTACAATAAATCTATGCTTTTACCAGTTACAAATCTTGGTTAATATCTTCGATATTCCGATAAGATTCATCAAGTTACAACATCTTTCTTCTATGCAAGCAAGAGTCTCTTCAATAGTAGATCCTTTATCGGGTATCTTTGTGTCAGAGGTTAATAAGCAATTTTTTATTTGGTTTCTTTTTTTAGTGAAAATTGTAATAGTTTTTTGTAAGCCATTCAAATTTAGTTACAGATTTTTCTATAAGTTCTTTTTCAAAATTGTATAATATTCTATTTTGGCAATCAAAAAAACGTTCAATTAAAGGTTCATTGTTTCTAATGTTAAGAAGTTTTGATTCTATTCTCTCAATCTCTCTTTTGACTTTTCTAATGGTAAAATTTACATTAGTGATTTCTAGTTTCAAAATTCTAATTTTAAAATCCATAAAAATTTTGTTAAAATGTCCTTTACATTTTGGGTTATTAAGAACAATAGGATGTTGAAAATTAATAATATGTGCAGGTAGATATCCCTGTGAACGACATCTCAGTAGAAAAAAGGGGTTTGATTACTTAGCTTAGATAGGGTTTTCTTTTTCTTAATCCAGGTGTGAAGGTGTGAAATGATCTCTTCTCCATATTTGTTCCTTATCTCGTTAAAAAATCCATTTCCATCAGAACTAGTTTCTTCCATATTCCAAATCTTATTGTATAATTATTAGAAAGATGTTTGTTTTGTTGACTAGAGTTAGTTTAATTTAGTTTGTCGGTGGAATGACTATTTTTGATCTACTAGTCTTGTTAAAAATGATTATTAAAAAACAAGCTTTCGCTCAACGACATTGAGCCTCATCAGGAATACATTTTTCGGAAAGATACATTGTGATCTAACAAAAAAGAATTTAACTCAGAGATATGTTTGTTGAACAGGAGGAGATGAACAATGAACCTTTAATTGAAAGGTTTTTTTGATTGCCAAAATAGAATATTATACAATTTTGAAAAAGAACTTATAGAAAAATCTGTAACTAAATTTGAATGGCTTACGAAAAAGTATTACAATTTTCAATCCAAAAAGAAATCAAATAAAAAATGGCTTATTAACCACACTGAAACAAAGATACCCGATGATGTAGGATATTTCTTATGCTTAGGAGAAAAATGTTGTATTTCTCCCGAAAATAAAGGATCTACTATTGAAAAAAACACTTGCTTGCATCGAAGACAGAATTGAATTAATTCCTAATGAAAAAAGAACAGATTTCAGATCTAAAATATCATGTAACTTACAAAAATATCTTCAAAAAAATTACAATAGCAATATAAAATCAGAATAGGAAATACTCGGGATTAAAACAAAAGAATCTCTAAAACAAAACACTGACATTTTTGTCACTAAGTCCGACAAAGGTAATACTTCAGTTGTTTTAAGACAAATTGACTATATAGAAAAATGTGAAACCCTCCTACTAGATAAAAACACTTACGTCAAATTAAATAAAGATCCAACTAATAAAATACAAACTGAACTTAATAAAATAATTAGTAATCTTTTACAATTAGATTTTATAAATACTGACATAGCAAAATTTCTCGAAAGCTACAATGGTAATGTTCCGAAATTTTACGGGCTACCAAAAATTCATAAGGAAACAATTCCCCTCAGACCTGTCACTTCCTTTATTGGATCACCTATTTATAAACTTTCCAAATATGTTAGTAAGCCAATCCAACAAATCATTGGAAAAACCACACCTTACATTAAAAAGAGCTTGGACCTCATCACAAAAATTAAAAATATTCAAATATTCCTGTTCAACAAACATATCTCTAAGTTAAAATTCTTTTTTGTTAGGTCACAATATATCTTTCCGAAAAATTTATTCCTGATGAGGCTCAACGTCGTTGAGCGAAAGCTTGTTTTTTAATAAATATTTTTAACAAGACTAGTAGATCAAAAACAGTCATTCCACCGACAAACTAAATTAAACTAGCGCTAGTCAACAAAACAAACATCTTTCTAATAACAATAATAAATTGTTTGAACAATTTATATAAACATATAATTATCAGTAGAAAGTAGTATTTTATATATTATAAACAAGTTGTTTGAAAAAAATGCAAAAATATGATAATTAGCGCCAAAAACTTGCAAATCCCAATTCTTCATTTATGGGATTTCTTTGGGACCGTATAAGAGACTTATGGGGGTGATATTTGAAAAATAAGTTTTGATTCATATTCTATGGCTAATTGCGAAGAGAAATGTTGAGTTTCAACTCGATTCACATAATATTGACTATTCTGAATAAAATTTACAAAAAAGTCTTTTTTTCTTATGGGAAATAAGTGTTAATTTTCATGAGGCTTGCGGAACCTGTAAATATTATTTTTTTTAAATGCATTTATTTTTTTTGTGGCTTCGAAAAAATTTTTGGGCGATATGCATGAAAATTTAAAAAAAATTGGACCACCTTAGTATATAACTGTATATACAATACAATACAATTTATACAATAAGGCCTTAAGTAAATTTTCTTTTTAATATAAAATTAAAGCAAATTTAACAGTCTTTTTAAATGTAAAGGTTTTGAGAGCTTTGTATTTGCAAGTAAGCTTCTGTATATGCATTACACTGTGAACTAAAGGTCTGTACATTCTCAAACGCACGTACGGCAGCGTAGCTGCGTTTTGCGTTTGCATCTGGATAGAAACGATGAAGCACAGTGCTTGTAGACACACTGGACAAACGCAACCACGCTCCACGCCGATGCGCCGTCAAAAATCCTAAATTGATTTTTGTGGACATATAGGTCCACAGGATACATTTCTCAACCAGTTGAAGATTTTTTTTAATTACTCTGCATTAAATTCCTCACAAATGCAAGGAAGTTAATTTGTGTGTTATTTGTTTGTTTGTTCAACAATACTTTTACAAATACAGGGGAAAATGATTCATTTCGACGATATGATTTTTGCTCTCTGAATGAATCTCTGTAATAAAGTAATTTTTAGTCAGAACTAATGAAGACAGACTTAGAAATCACAAATATTGTATTACAATTTTGTTTAATTATTACAAACAATTTATTTAAAGAAATTCAACCGTATATCACTTTGTTCTAGAAAAAAAATGTACGCTGTCTCAAACTCGTTGTAATTTACTATTAGAATGATATTAATAACGAAAAATTGTAATAAGTGGTAAACTTATACACAACTTATAAAGTTATAAACAATTTTTTTACATATTGAGTTTTATGAGCAGACCAATTGACATAGTAGAAAAGTTAATGTTGGAATGAGAATAATCTATTGAAACATATGTATGTTCATGTTCAAAAATCAAAACTTTTGATTGTTCAAACAATTTTTGTTTAAATAATGTATTTAACGTCTGTTAAAAAAAACGAATAGCATGATCGGATTCTATAGGAAAAATTACATAGAGTCCATGTGTTCGACTATTTTTTTCTCGGCCCAAATTTGTTATCTAGTATAATTAAATGCTTAAGTCGGTGTTGTACGATGCAATTGTTTATGTATACTACATAAGAAATAGGGCTGAGAAAACAATTATCTACTACATGGATTCTATGTAATTTTTCCCGTAGAATCAAATGGTGCTATTACTTTTTTCGTAGTAGATAATGTTAAATATATTATTTGGATGTTGATGGTAAAATTGGCTTTAGCGTCACAAAAAATAGAAATCAATTTATCATTGAGTCAGACGTTTCGGCCTCGATTATGGGCCCTCATCAGTGATTTATTTCTTAAAAATTTATATGAAGGAGGTTGAAATTAGTGAATGAGATCATTCAACACTTTTAAAAAACTATTTAGATCACTGATGAGGGCCCACAATCGAGGCCGAAACGTCTGACTCAATGATAAATTGATTTCTATTTTGTGTGACCCTACAGCCAATTTTACCATCAACATCCAAATAATATTTTAACTGAGGGTCGATACAACTCCATTCTTAAACGTTAAATATATTTTTTGAACAAAAAATGTTTAAAAAAAATAGAAAATAATTTTTTTTATTAAAAAATATTCTTTTAATGATATATTATCATCCTAACATTAAATGTTATACCATGTCAATTGGCATACATTTTTGTTTAATTAATTTCGTTAGTGAATCATCGGAAGAAAGTTCATTCCGACAATAATTTGAGAAAAGAAAATATATGAGGAAACGGCCGGTTGGGACATTTTTTTGATGAAATTGTTATTAACGATCTATATTAAATAATATTAATGCTTGATAAAGCTCAAAGTATATAAATGCATTTGAAGACAATTGTTAATCAATTTTAGTCAGAAACATTAATTTAGCTATTAGAAAAACTCATTTCTTGAGAATTTGTTTAGAAAACTTTTTATGAAAACAGTAAATGTTAACTTATGCTAATTTTTCGTTATAAATTATCACTCTTCTGAAAAATCTTAGCAACTACCATGAAACAAACAATTTTTTATATAAGAAAAAAATATTAGTAAGAAATTGTTTCTAAAAATTGCTTAGAATAATTAAGTTAAATATTATTACAGTGGTTTCTGTTCTATGATCCACGTCAACTGATCAACGAAATTTTAGTGTCGGAATGGGATTTGGCTGTATATCAGGATATATGATTGCTTGGTGGCGAAAAAATCCCACCAAATATTTTTCGAAAATTTGAAAAAATGGCGGAGATATGGGACTTTGAGTGTTTGGACAACTTTTTTTTTAAATGACGTATCTTGGGTTCGAATTGACAGATTTAACTTTTCGACGTCTGAACTTACTTGTTTTAAGATACATTTCAAAATAAAAAAATAAATATTTATTTCGAAAATATTGTGAAGAAAATATAAATTAAAAACTGGTTTTCGAGAAAAAATTCAGAAGTCAGGTCTTCAATGGCGCGGCGCGGCTCAGTAGGGCGAATAAAAGTGTATGTGGACAAATTAATTTTCAAACCACAATTATTTTCATCATATTTTAAATTTTTTTATACATGAAAATTTAAAAAATTCTGCATACATCATTGACATCCGATTTTTTAAAAAAGGTTTTTAATACTTTTTAATTTCATAAACAAGATGACAACAAAATTTTTTGACGTTTGATGAGTACCGTTCGTTATAAAATATTTAAATTTATACAAAAAGATTTAGAATCAATCACACAACTACTTAGAAATGTTTTTCAGTATAACTGTAGAAGTTTAAACATTTGTTGAATTTGTTATAAGCAAATAAGTGGACGAAAATAATTTCGTGAGGATTAGCAATGTTACGTCACTTAATTTCAACTAAATTGTTACAATGTATAGACAAAAGGGCTTTGTGAGTTGGAATAATGTAAATTAATAAATTTTTTGTTATATAGTGAACAAATTTGATAAACAATTATCCGTTCCCGCTATTTGTTAGAAAATAAATACCATTTTTTTATACAAACAACCCTAAATTATCCTGTTATTATGGTTTAATAACACAGCTACACAAAAAAAAGTCTGGTTCTTTTAACGAGACACATGTATTCCTATGTATTTTGAGTCATTCAGTCCGAATCTGAGGTCAAAATAGCACCTTTCACGGTTAGTTTTTGACATAACCTCAAAAAACCGCATTTTTGAGTATGTGATGGAAAAACATGGTTTTTTACGGGATTCAAGCTGCTGATTCCAAAAATAGAGCCAGATTAGTTATATCCTCTGGTTATATAACTAACAATTCTATGACATAACCTCAAAAAAATTCTTTCAGTAGCAACTGAATTGTAAGCCAGCATTGCATTTTTATGGATTTTGAGCCGCAGAACCCAGTTTTTAAGTCAAATCTGCATAGTAACAAACAAATCTGTTACATTATTCCAAGAACATACTGTATGACAACAATCTCCTCTTTCTCATCATATTTATCGTAAGTCAGGGATCGTCCATATATTACGTAAGACGTTTTTCTTTTGTTTAAATGAAGACGAGAATAAAATTGCTGTGAAATTGAAAAGGACACAACGATATAAACAAAAGAAAAACGTCTTACGTAATATATGGACGATCCCTAAGCTTACTGCGTTTAGTCTAAACTATGAGTTCTGAGCCTCTTGTGTTATGATTCAATCATAAATCTTCGGACTTGAGTGTCCATTAAGTGTCATTACCTGCTACTGCACTAGGTACTGAAAGTGATGACAAGTGCTCTGAAAAGAGCCGTGTAGAAATGATTCACCTTCCAGCCCAGTCAGTAACGAAGCCAGCGAAGGCGCGCTGCCCTGCAGGGACGTTAGGATGTGAGAATCGAGCTGTAGTGTGTCTAGCGATGAGTTGACATTGTCCTCATCTAATCAACGGCTAGAAATTCCACTGATTCATCAGTGAAAAGTGTGCTATTGAGGAATATGTGAGAATCCACTGACTTTGATTCAGGGAGTACATTCATGCCAAACAAACGCTAACTTGACTTACGTATCGGATTCGATGCCTGGAAGTACACAAATCTAATTTTGTCCTGCAAAGCACCGCTCAGACAATTTTGTTTTAAGGTTATGTTCCAGATTCTCTAGTTATATCACTGAACTGATACTATTTATGAATTCAGCAGCTTGAAATCTATAATAAAACCACGTTTCACCATCATATACTCGAAAATAAGACTTTTTGAGATTATCCCTACTAAAAAAAGTCAGGAATCGTCAGATAAGAAATTAGGACTTCTGAACATTTCTGACCACTTTTGTTACGTTTCTCGAGAGAAATCATCAGAAAAACTCCAGGTTATTTAAATTATTTATTTCCCAGGTTATTTATATTCATTTATACCACGCTGAAAAAACCAGTTCTCGTCAGATCACTGAAGTTAAGCAGCGTTGGGCGCGGTTAGCACTTGGATGGGTGACCATTCGAGAAAACTGAGTGCTGTGGGCACATCGTGGGTGAGGTGAGCCCACACTTGTAGTTATTTACTACAAGTTATCAACCTAGAAACACTACCCGAATCGGGTAGCGTCACGCCTACCCCGAAAGGGAAATGGCTTAATGGTATACATATGCATATTCTCTTTTTAATTATATTTAGTTATAAATATTTATATACTAAATGACTCTGAAGGTGAATCTGAAAATTTTGTCAGTTTTGACATATATCTTCTCTTTACAAGATACATTATATTTATCCTAATCTTAAATTTTTTAGAACAATTTTTATATATCTGAAATCGTCGAAACCCGTAGATTCTGAATTTCTAACATTTGAATCTGTATATGCAACATTGAAAAAAATCTTTTTTTAATTTGTAATCCTTTTGGGTTAGCCTACCTGTGGTCCTAGCCGATGAGCTACCTGATAGTATGTGAATTAGCATATCTTCAGAAATAGTCGGACTCATCAGGAATGGTCAGGATGTTCAGAAATCGTCAAAACTTCTGACCATTTGTGACGATTCCTAACTTATTTTTAGCAGGGATATCGAAAACCAATCGTGAAAGGTGCTATTTTGACCTCAGATTCGGATTCAGCGACTCAAAATACATAGGAATACATGTGTCTCGTCAAAAGTACCAGACTTTTTTTTTGTGTGGCTGTGTAATTGTTTAAGGGGTTAGGGCCAGTCGCAAGGCAAAAAAAAAACGATTTTTTAAAGAATTTTGTTTGGAAACAGGTTTTATTACTTATTGACAAATGTTCCGCAGTTCGAATAATATATATTAAAAGAAGTTACAGTAATTTTTTAAGGTAAAAATATCGATAAACAAACAAGTTATAGTTAATCTGCCAGAGGTCCAAAAAAAGGTGTTTCGTGGTGCGCATCGTAACTCATGACTGGATCATCCGAAACAAAAAATACAACGGGATTAGTTAAAAAACGATATTCCCTTGTACTTGAACGAAGAATTAATTAAAAATTTTAATTTTCAAGAAAATGGCGGATGTGTTAACACTAAATTTTTATTTCCCTTGAAAAAGTCGCACATTTTTCGGTTAAAAAAAAAATTTTAACTGAAATATCGATCGTTCAAGTTGTTCAAAATTATGTTAAAAATAACTGATTGAAATTCGGTAATGATCGGTTGAGCCATTCTGGAGATATCATGCGCACCGATTTCAAAAACGTTGTTTCGAGAAAAACGCGTTCAAAATTATGAGTATGGTATAAAAAAAATAAAACATATAAATTAAAATATCGATCGTTCAAGTACTTCAAAATTATGTTAAAAATAACTGATTAAAGTTTGGTAATGATCGGTTGAGCTATTCTGGAGATATCATGCGCACCGACTTCAAAAACGTGGTTTCGACAAAAGCTCGTTTTATTATACACCCCAAGTCCCATAGAGGCCTTTTCGGTTTTGTAATTCCTAGAACTGCTGGCCCACGCAGTTTCTCAGGGGGCAGCGCGAGATACGGTTGTTACTCCGCCTCTGAAGGGACGCAGTGCACTACTACTGGCAACAACCACTTTACGATACAATGCAAACAATGCGACGTGTGCACAGCTCGGCGTTCGAAGTTAAGCTGGGTGAATCGACAGACCGTGCGAGGCACCTTTGGTTAAAGTCGTGTATCTTCGTAATTTATGCTCCGATTTCGAAAAAATTTGAACACAACATTTTTGAAATGTTGTACTTTCAGAAAATGCTATGAAAAAAAATCGATTTTTTGAAAATCCTGACTGACCCTAACCCCTTAAACAAACTTATTCAACAAATTAGCTCTTTGGCTATGTTTCAAGATTGTTTACGCAGGTGAAATTAACTTGTATACTTTGCCTGAGTGACGTATGAGAGTGTGACGTATTAATTTTCTTCCTAATTATCGATCGGCCGAAACGGCGAAAATTCAGTACAAATCGAGAGAGAGAAACGAAAGCCTCGTGCGTGCGGAGCCGGTAATCATATTTTGCAATAAGCGAAATAAATGTTCCAAATTACTTTAAACATTTTTCAAAAATTACTGTGACAAGTAGTGAACCACATTTATTGAATAATTATATTAATAAATAGAATCAACTGAAAATGTCTGCCTTCTTAGTGACTCCATCCTCTGAGTTAATTTAATCGCAAGGTTTTCCGGCAAAATAAGAAAGTGAAAAAACATTACAGTCCGCTCTTACACATGGTCCTTCGAGCAGGATAATTGTGCTTAAAAGCGGAAAATAACAAATTTCGAATGTGAAAATTGCTAAGAAAAGAACCACTTAATTTGAATTTTCAACGGCTATCGCCATTGTGGATGCGAAGAATCGCGCTAGTTTTCGTGGTGCGTGAAAACTCTTTATGATATTAAGAGTGAGGCAGAGGCTAGTAAATTGTCTGGAAAGTGTAGTCGAAAACGAGTTGGTTCATTGCCCTGAACCTAAAGTTGTAGTGAAAAGTTTAAATTAACTTTTTATAGAATTGCGCGCGAGTTGACAGAGCGCATGTGTAATCAGTGATATAAGAAATTTCAAATGATTCTTCCCCTTTCACCAGTTCAACGACGCAACGGATTTAACTGGATTGTACCAAAATAAGAATCTCTCCTCATTTAATGAAAGCTGTATCACTTTAATATCGATTTTACTTAAACAGCTGAGAATTTCTTCATGTGTAATGAACTCTTTATCATGCTTTTCGCTCCGCACAGGTCCCACCGGTACCTAACTCACTAGTTTCTCTCTCTTTTAGTCTTTTTAGTTTACTTCCATAAACACGTACTCGTAGGTTTGAAATTTTATTTGATAATAAATAGGAACTTTAGTCACTCTCGTGAACAGTTTCATTTTTGGTTAACATTACGTTCCCTTTCGTTAACCAGTTTAAAAAAAATTATTTCTCCGTGAATATCTAAGTGCATGAAATTGACATTTCGTATTAATGAAAACCATAATTGGAAAACAAGGTTTCCTCATTGAAAAAATAAAGAGGTCAGTTCCCTCTTTTCAAGAAGTTGATACAGGAGAAGCATCATTGGCGTTCGCAGAAGGAAGAAAGAAGATGCTACTGGAAACATGGGAAAAATGTGAGCAAAACGAGATAAGGATTTCAGCATTTGTAACAGCGCTTAAACCAGTTAAGTCAAAACTTGATTATTTTAAAGACTCAGAATTCTTTGAGGGCGAAACGGAATTTTTCAAAGCTCTTGATTTTTTTAATGAGATAATATTTGGATTAGCACAAGAGAGCATTGCGAATTTAACTGCCAATAATACGACCGCTAACGTTTCCAATTTTAGTAATTCTCAAACTGTTTATCATGAGTACGGTATGAAACTACCCGATATTGAGATTCCTAAATTCTCTGGTATCTAGAACAGCCTAATTTTCGAGATTTGTTTGAATCCGCGATTGATCAAAATGCCAGATTGCTTAAAGTTCAAAAAATGTATTATTTAAAAACGAAATTGACAGCTGAGGCCTTACAAATTACTAAGCATATACAAAACTCTGAGGCAAATTACCAGATAGCTTGGGATGCTCTGAAAGCTCGATATAATAATGAAAGAGCTTGGATTAATTCTTATTTACATTCGTTTCTCTCTCTTCCGAATATTTCAAATGACACTTTAATGGACTTAAAGCCTTTGCGCGTTACAACAAATGAAGCATTGCTAGCTCTTAAGAATCTCAATTGTTCGACTGATCAATGGGATAATTTGTCGATTTATCTACTGGTTAATAAATTGAACAATAATTCAGGCGCTGACTAGGAGAAACATCTAGCAAGTCGCAGCGATTATCCCAAATACGAAGATTTTACAAAATTTCTAGATAAAAAAATTAGTACTTTCGAAGCTTTACAAATGTCTAAAGAGAATTTGTCAAGAAACTCGCGCGGTAATAACTCGAATTATTCCGGTTCTACAGGTCGAGTCTACTTAGATGCATAATACTAGTACTTCAGATGAATCCACGAATAGATGTCTCTTTTGTAAAGGCAATCATTATTTGAGTCAATGTCAAACTTTTAAGAAACATTCTGTAGATAAAAGAAGGGAGATTGCTCGTGAATATAAACTGTGTTTTAAATGTTTGAAATCGAATCATCGAATTCGAGATTGTAAAAGTAGAATCACGTACTTTCAATGCCAAAAGCATCACCACACTTTATTACACATCGAGCAACCTTTATCTTCTTCGTCTGATCAAGCATACGGTAATAAAGAAGCAAATACAAATTCGAATATTCAGACTCCTAATTCTGGAAATGTTGTGAGTACTACTCGTAATGCCAATTCGAATAATGTCTGTTCACACGTTACTGCTACTAGTCCTTCCTTAAGTCTACGCTGTTATAAAAGTAGTCCGACCTTATTAGCTACAGCCAGAATAAAATTTTGCGCTTATAATGGTCGAGAAATAATTGTTAGAGCTTTTCTCGATCAAGGTTTTGATGCTACCTTTGTATCTGAATCATTGGTAAATTGTTTGCGACTTAAACGCGTTCCGGTTATAACTAAAGTGACTGCGACCGGCGATGTCTTGATTGGGGTGTCTAAAGCGCGAGTTGATTTAATTGTTTCGCCAGTAAACAATAAAGAAATTGAATTTCCGATTCATGAATGATGAATATCCTTTAGTCCGGAAAGAATAGAAATCATCATTGGTGCTGACTATTATGGCTCGCGTCTGCTGCCAAGGTTGTGTCAAGGACCTCCCGGATCCATAACGGCACAATCCACTATTTTCGGATGGATTCTTTCGGGTCCCATTCTAAATAAAAATTCTCAGACTAGGTCGAAACTGAGAATAAATTAGGTCTCTACATTGAAAGACATAAGCTTTGATCTTCAAAAATTTTGGGAATTAGAAGATGTTCCACAACAATCTATGCTCACTGAAGAAGAGCAACGTTGTGAGAATCATTTTTCTTAGATACATTGGCGTACTAAAGAGGGACGGTATGTCGTACACCTACCATTGAAAGAAAAATCGCTCGAGTCTCTCGGAAATTCTTTTCATAGAGCTTTATCCACACTGTATAGTATGGAACGCCGACTCGCTAAAAACACAGATCTAGCTAAAAAGTATGACAAATTTCTTGACGAATATGAATCTCTCGATGATATGCGTCGACTAGCAAGTAATAGCAAACAAATTCTTTCGAATTGTCTACCGGTATATTTGCCTCATCAACCAGTCATACGCGAGTCGAGCAGTAGTACTCCAGTGCGAGTAGTTTTCAATGCCTCCAGTCCCACTTCCTCTGGAAAATCGTTGAATGACCTCCTTATGGTCGGTCCGAAACTCCAGAATGAGTTGACAGCTGCCATCCCACGATGGCGAAATTATCGTTATTGTATGACAGCAGACATTAGTAAAATCTTCCGTAAAATTTTGGTAGATCCAAAAGATGTAAATTTACAAAGGATAGTTTTCTTACGCGGACCTTCCAGAGAGTCAGAACATGATTTAGGTTTAGGGATCTACAGAAAAGTGAACTTTCCTCCGAAATAAAGGCCATCAAATTGAAAAACGCTCCTATTCCATATGAGGCTAAAGATCCAATTATATTGCCAGAACATCGTTTTGCAAATCTAATTGTCGAACAGGCGCTTCTCAGAGCTTTACATGGCGGCCCTCGGCTCACTCTCCATATACTGAGACAAAACTTTTGGATACTAAAGGCCCATGACTCTGTTCGTCACATAATTAACAAATGTCGCATAAGGCTTATATAGCTCTCTTGATATGTTTAGCTACTAGAGCTATTCATATATGGTGATAATACTCTCACAATAGAGGAGATGTCAACATTTATCTGTCAAATAGAGGTGAGCCTTAATTCTAGGCCGATATCAGCCATTTCAGATAATGTAGACAGTTTATCCTATTTAACTCCTGGTCACTTTCTAACAGGGTCTCATTTGCTCTCAACTCCGGAACCATCTGTTCTAAATCTGACAGAAAATCGATTGTCGCGGTGAGAGTTAGTGCAAATATTGAGCGAACTTCTTTGGAAAAGATGGTCCCTTGAATATTTTCAAGGATTGCAAAATAGGTATAAATAGCAAAACAAAGAACTAAACATCAGTGACGGCGATATTGTTCTTATTCGCGATGACAATAATCCTCCCTGTAAATGGAATTTGGGTAGAGTTATTTCTTGCCATCCCGGTCAGGACAATCTCGTGCGAGCTGTTACTGTAAAGAGAGCCAAAGGTGTCTATAAAAAACCGATTGTAAAATTATATTTATTACGAATTAATAAAACGCTAGAAATTAAGAATGACTGAAACTAATTGATCATGGCGGGTGGCGTTGCCACAAATGATTATTACGAGCTTTAAGGAATGATATTGAAAGTTATATTTATAGTAATAAGGAATAATTCAATTGTACTGTTTATAGCAAATTCTAACTGCATTATCTATACGAAATTGTATTTTTACCATTTCTTTTTACTTTAATTGTTAATAATGAAATCAATTTCTTCACGAGGTTAGAGTTTGATGTATTTCGTTCTTTGGTATAAGAACGAGGCGGGCGGTATGTTCACGCAGGTGAAATTAACTTGTATACTTTGTCCTGAGTGACGTATGAGAGCGTGACGTATTAATTTTCTTCCTAATTATCGATCGGCCGAAACGGCGAAAATTCAGTACGAATCGAGAGGGAAAAACGAAAGCCTCGTGCGTGCGGAGCGATTAATCATATTTCGCAATAAGCAAAATAAATGTTCCAAATTACTTTAAAAAACTTTCAACATTTACTGTAACAAATAGTGAACCATATTTATTGAATAATTATATCAATAAATAGAATCAACTGCAAATGTCAGCATTCTTAGTGAATCCATCCTCTAAGTTAATTTAATCGCAAGGTTTTCCGGCAAAATAAAAAAGTGAAAGAACATTACAGTCCGCTCTTAAACAAAGATATAGAATTGATCTTTTCAACATAATTAACTACAAATAACTCAATTTTAACCGTTCTTAGTACTCATGGGCAATGACTAATAATTATTATTGTTATCAAAAATTTTATAAATAAAGTTTTCTCGCCGTATTATCTTATCTTATAACTGAAAAAACATTTTTCATGTTGGAATCAACTGCCAATGACTCAATGCCATCACATTTGGTCAATCGACAATAATGTCATTATATGTCATTATTTACCAAAAATTTGTTATCATTAACATTATAATGATTATAAAAGCAAGTAACGTTTGCACCCAAATAATATTCATCAACATTAAGGCAAATAATCAATTGCTACACGACGAATCTTGTGCGTTTCACGAGCTTCTCTAATAATAAAAAATAATAATTTGTTTTACTACATAAGAACTTATTTATTAATTTTCATTAATCCAACTCAAAAACCCCTTTTGTCTATAAATTGTAAAAATTTAGTTGAAATTAAGTGACCAAACATTGCTAATACCCACGACATTATTTTTATCTACTTGTTTGTTTATAACAAATTCAACAAGTGTTTAAACTTCTACAGTTCTACCGTAAAAGGTTTCTAAATTGTTGTGTTATTGATTCTGGATCTTTTTGAATGAATCTGAATATTTTATAATAAACGGTATTCTTCAAAAGTAAAAGATTTTGGTTATAGTCATTTTATTTATGAAACATAAAAGAATTAAAAACCTTTTTTAAAAAATCGGATGAAAACGATCTATGCAGAATTTTATTAATTTTTATTTATAAAAACATGTAAACATGATGAAAATAATTGTGGTTTGACAATTAACTTGTTCACAGACACTTTAATTTGCCCTACAGACGCGCGCCGTGCCATAGAAGACCTGACGTTTGAATTTTTTCTCGAAAACCAGTGGCTAACCCACTCTAATAATTTCAGGACTTGTAGACCACACTTATATCTTCCTCTGACAAAAAAAATGAACAGAAATAAAAGATGGAATTTTTTAGGAAACACGTTTTTCATTTTTATTTTTTTCACAAAATTTGTAGAAAAAAATTTTTATTTTGGAATGTATCTTAAAACAAGTAAATTCAGATGTTGAAAAGTTAAGTCGGTCAATTAGAACCGAAGATACGTCATTAAAAAAAAAAAGTTGTCCAAAAACTCAAAGTCCTATAACTCCGCCATTTTTTTGAATTTTCGAAAAATATTTAAAGGGATTTTTTTCACCTCCAAGCAATCATATGTCCTGAATTACAGCCAAATCCCATCCCGACACGAAAATTTCCGTGATCAGTTGACGTGGACTCTACCAGATGCAATAATTCCAGCTAATAGTGAGTTTCTACATTTTTTCTTGAGATAAAAATTCACAAAGCTGAAATGTTCAATTTTTTCTATTTGTTTATATATTATTGGTCTGTGAAGAAATTAACAAATCGCAAACCACAGTTCTCTCTAAAGTTTAATGCTGAGCATTTATAAGAAAAAAATGTTTATTCAGTAAATTCCTATTCTAGACCACTGTGCGACAGTTATCAAGAGTGGGATCGTTACCGATTTTGCTGGCGCGCTTCCACAGAGTATAACTTGAAATGCGTTCCAAACTGCGTGTACGCCTGCATTCGCGTTCGAGCATGTAAGGCCTTTACATGCTCGAACGCACTTACGCTAGCGTAGCTGCGTTTTCGTATGGATACAAACCATGGGGCAAAGTGCTTGTGGATAAACTGGACAAACGCAGCTACGCTCCACGCCGATGCGCCGTCAAAAATCCTGTCTTAATGCGAGATTATAAACAGTGAATTCCTATTCCAGACCACTGTACGGCAGTTGTCAAGAGTGGGCTCGCTACGCATTTTACTGGCGCGCCTCCACTGACTATAATTTGAAATGTGTTCCAAGCTTCGTGGCGTACGGAATGTGCGTGTGCGCTGGCGTTCGAACATGTACAGGCCTTAAGGTGAGAATATGCCCACACAGCGGGCAGATTTCTTTACGCTTATTTGTGTCTAAATTATTCTTTTACGTAAAGTACATTATTATAAAGTTTTAAGACTAATTTGGGCAGGTTTAATGAGTCAAACTGGTTCAGAAAAAGGACAACAAACGTGCAGAAGTTGCCTTCGTATTGACTTTGTTCGTCACTCACACAACTAACGAAACTAAGAATGGGGACTGTATACACATAGAACCTAGCTGCATCTGTTACGCACATAGTCAATATTCGAAAAAAGTTTCAAACATTTTTTCAAGAAATTTTTTTTTAATTTAAAAAAAAAGTTTTTTGTTTAAAAAAGTTTTCTTTCTAAAAATTTGTTGTTTGAATTCAGAAGCAAAAAAAGCCATTTACTGTCTCTTTAATGCAGCTTCGAATCTTTTACCAGCGCATACAATGCGGGCTAAGAGACCTCGAAAAGTGGCCAAAAATCAACCAGAATGTTTTTGGAGTGAGACTTATTTTTCATAATGTAAATGAGTTTGAGCAAATTCGTCCCAAATGTCATGATGTTTTAATTATTTATTCTAGAGTTCTATGGATAAAGGAATGTTAACTAACAGAAAGTTCCTGGAAACTAAAAAAACCAAGAATCCAAAGATCAAATTTGGCCAAAAAACATTTAGAAGTCTCAATTCAAATTAGAAATACCTCAATCGGAACAAGAGGAAAGAAAAAGAATTATTAAGACGATTTAAGAAAAAATTAGAATCAACAACATTTACAAAAAATCTACCAACGTTTTGGTGTTCATTGAACACTTTTTTAAAGGGAATAAAAACATATCTTTCAACATGGTTGTCTTCTTTTTCTTTATTTAAAAAATGTTTGAATTCAGTAATTTAAGAGTGTGTTGTCCAAATCTGATTATTGGATTCTTGGTTTTTTTAATTTCCAAGAATTTTGTAGTGCAATTTGAATGTTGGAGGTGAAAGAATTTTAATTTTTATTAGTGTACACTCCCCTTAAAACGTCATCACACGCACTGCACGCACACTAATTGGGGTTCTCCCACTACGTGTGCCATTTTTCTTATGATTTGCGCATCATTCTTACGCATGCGCGTACCTAATATCGTGCTACTAGAGGGGGCATCCGATAAGTCCGCAATTCCTGGAATTTTCCGCCCCTACAGCCCCGAAATGAGAAACTTATCGGACTTCTACTGTAATTGTTTTTTGCGTAGCTTAAACCAAATCTGATATAAAAATGTCTAATTTTATATTGGCAGATCCAATGTAGCGAACCTACAGTACCGGCCAGAATTGTCAGTCTACTTAAAAAATCGTATTAAAAACATGAGTCTTTTTTCATGGGTCTCTACGCAGGAAATTCAGTTAGAAAGATTTTTTAGAACCCTTTAGAAAGCTTACTAAATTTTGCGCCGATTGAGCTATACTTGAAGTATTTTCGATAAATAGGGGGCCGAGATAGCACCAATGTTCAATTCTCAACTTCCACCTTCTGCATGCTTCAGCGAAGTTAATGGAAAAAATTGAAACTGCTACATTAATGTCTAAGATCTCCTCTCTAAAATAAAACGAAGAATGTAAAGAAATGTTGATTGATTCTCGAATTATCGTGAAAAATGTAGAAGCGTTCCCAAAAAGTAAATCGGATCGTCAAGCGGCAGTCAAAATTCTATCTTTTGCCACCGTATGGATATATATAATTTAAAAGGGGGTTAAACAACCACCACAGGGTCCCACTGGGAGCAACTGCTCTGCACCTATCGCTGGGAACTTCTTGACATAAAATGCGGCCACAGTATACTAAGGTGGAAACGACACCGTCCTGGCAAGCGGAAACGAAACCCTCTGTACCTGCATTAAGTCCTGATGATCTGAGGAAAGTAAAAGTTTGCTCCTTCGACAATGACTGTGTTTCTACATTTCTGTGAAAGTTTCCGTGCATTTTCTTGTCGAGTAACTGTTGGCGGAATTTTTCAACCTGTGCTTTCTTTACTTCGGCTATTATAAGTAGAGCATCTAGATGGAGTAATGCACTTTCCTCACTTCTGATGTTAAAATTCAGGCCAAGGGCCTCGGCCACCTGCTCCCCAGGTTTGTAAAGGAACGCTGCTTTGCCGATCATCTAGTGTTTCCTGACCATTTTTAGGAACGGATGAATGGATATGCATGCTCTTACGCGTGGCAATATCAAGGGCCGTAAGCTCGTTCTTCGTCCATTGAATCATCCCAAATGAGTAGAGTAGAACCGGGACGGCAAGCATGTTAGTCGCAGATACCTTGTTCAACGCCGACAGATTTGCAGACCAAATATGTCGAAGAAGATGCTTGTATCTGCTTCGGAGAGTGTCCTTCACTGATGTTACGTCTTGAATCCACAAGCTCAGAGTCATCGGGAACGCCAATAATCTTTCCTTTCTTCAAATGAATCTTGGCACACTTGTCCAATCCAAAGTCCATACCAATCTCTCCTGTGTACTTCTTGACGATATTTAGAGCAAATTGCAGTTTGCTTGCACCAGAAACATAGATCTTCAGGACATTCATATGAAATACATGCGTGACCTTATGCTCGCGATTAGTATCGCCACAGAGGTATCCTTGAGGATTTCGTAGTGCGAGAGATAGAGGAAGAAGTGTGATGCGAAAGAGCAGAGGGCTTATGGTATCGCCCTGAAAGACGCCCCTCTGGAAGGTGACGTTAATCGTTATGACACGATAATATCTAGAAGAGATAGTAATTCTAGTTTTCCAAAGAGAGATTGAATCGAAAGCTTGAAAAAAGTTATTGACCTGTATTTCTCTGTTTTGGACAAGTCACGTATTTTGTGAAAGACCCCCCCCCCCCCCAGATGTTGGTGTGTAGAAGTAAACTTCCTGCAGAAGTTCTTCATACCATCTGATCCTGCAGCGGAAAAGTTCTTCGTTCTCCTAAGTGCTTTTTCACCTTTTCGGCAGTGATTGATGAACATTCCACCTCAGATGTTATGAGGTTGTCGCAAAACTCCTTCAAGCGGATAATATTATCAGTATCTTCTTTCAACTCCACAGTTTTCGGGATCTTGTATACCTCTCTCCAAAAGGTCTTCACCGCGTTGAGCTTGGGTGGATTTTTGACAGAAACGGGGAGATCGCTGAAGAGGCATGATGGGTTAGCTAGAAACTGTTGATTCGCCCTGATCTATCTCCCTCTTTTGTATTCTCTTCCTTGCGTCAGATAACACTCGTATTTGGTCAATAATATGCTGCTTGATTGTCAGCAGCTTTGACTTGTTCAGTGTGTGATTGTAGATCCTCAGTTCTTGGGCGAACTTTCGAACCCTTTCCGTGAAAGGTCTACCAGATGTTATGTAGTCAATCCAACACTGAACACGGGATGCATTCGGTCTTGCCCATCCAATTTTCTTGTCCAGTTGGTGCAAGCGTGTTTTGGTCTTTTGATCCATCGTCGGTTTTAGCCTTTGATTTGAATCAGCCAAAGCTCTCGCAGCACCATAAACCGAACAATTGATGGTTCAGAGGTCGGAATCCTCCGAGATATCCTCACGAAGGGAGGCATCCATTTCAGCCAGATCTTGGGGCTTAGGAGGAACCTGGATATGGGGCATAATTTCTGAAGTGTACCCACCTCGAAAACGAAAGTTGTCTGATCAGGCTAAAAATTGGCCCAATTGTAGTCCTACTAGATAGTACTCCTCACACCAAAATTTAATTTATTTTGATAATTATTTATCAAAGTGGAGGGGGTACAATTTTTGGGTTTTTTGAGCAAAGCCTTACTTTCAAACGTTTGTAACTTTTGTCCTATTGCCTTAAACAAAATTTCACTTGAAATGTTTTCGATAGAATTTTTCATAAAATTTCTGGTGGTAATAACGATTTTTGAAAAAAATCAAAATTTGACCCAAATTTTTGAAAATCAGAAATATATTTGACTTATTTTCAAACTTGGGCACTTTTTTTTTCTTCAAAATATTTTTAAACGAAAGCTGAGATCTTTTCCTATAAGACCTCCAATTTTCAGAGTGGCAAATTAATTTGTCTTTGAGTAATAGAACGATACGTAAACAAGATGCCGTGATAGGGCGGGTGGCGCGCGATTTTCCCTAGTGCGCTCACGCCGAGGATCGTTGTGCAACGCTTTAGTGACAGTTTTTTAAGTTAAGTAATATTTCATGGTAATATTATCTGTCTTTCTGTTCGATTTTTTGGCGATAGTTTCAACAGTTGTTTTCTTTGCAGGCTTCTTTTGCGGTTTTTGTTTTTTGCCATTCGAGAAGATGTCGTATTTCTCAGAGGACGAAAACTTCTTGAGTTGAAGTTTTCCGTCTTGAGTGGAAATGAAAGCGTGGTACTGTAATGTATCTGGCATCATGACAGCTTTGTCAAATCTGGGTTTCAGTCACTCGGTGGCTAAGGCATGATTTTCTTTGCTGCTGAAAAAAATTTCGGTTTCCTTACAGTTACTGTTTGCCCACTGAAACAAAGCATGGAGAGTGAGCATGTGATGTTTCGGAGAACATTGTAAACTTGAACGTACTGCTTGTCTCTTTATATTCGCTCCTATACCATCACATGCACCCTTACCATGAGATGTTCCATGGAAGTGCCATTCAGCTTGGATACCAAAATCTTCTTCATGGGCTTGGAGATTAACAAAGCTACTCCTATTTTTGAAATGTTGCCCTGTACCATCAGTGAAATAGTAGATTTTACTTGGCCTGAAATGAGTTTTCAAGTATTCTACTATTATCTTTTGATACTCGTGAACAGCCACCATGTCATGAGCTAAATTATCATTGCGCTACATTCTGGATTATGAAGGCGCAATTCTCAGCAAACTCGAAGCAAATCAAAAACTCCCCAGGCAATAAATTTTCCTTCAGGTTTTTGAAGAAAAATGTAAATGTAAAAAAAATGTAAATTCAAAAGATGTATATTCTCACTTCTAATTTTTAAAGCATATTCCCAATTAATTTTACACTTACCGTAATGCAGGCCTTTGTTAATTCACCCTGAAAATGCAGAGAACAGTTATTCTAGCAGCATATAATATTACTTAACTTAAAAAACTGGCACTAAAGCGTTGCACAAAGATCCTCGGCCTGAGCGCACTAGGGGAGATCGCGCGCCACCGGCCCTATCACGGCATCTTGTTTATGTATCGTTCTATTGCTCAAAGACAAATTAATTTGCCACTCTAAAAATTGGAGGTCTTATAGGAAAAAATCTCAGCTTTCTTTTAAAACTATTTTGAAGAAAAAGAAAAGTGCCCAAGTTTGAAAAAAAGTCAAATTTATTTTTGATTTTCGAAAATTTGGGTCAAATTTTGATTTTTTTCAAAAATCGTTATTACCACCAGAAAGCGTGTGAAAAAATCTATCGAAAATATTTCAAGTGAAATTTTGTTTAAGGCATTAGGACAAAAGTTACAAATGTTTGAAAGTAAAGCTTTTCTTAAAAAACACAAAATTTTATCCCCTCCACTTTGATAAATAATTATCAAAATAAATTAAATTTTGGTGTGAGGCGTACTATCTAATAGGACTACAATTGGGCCAATTTTTAGCCCGATCGGACAACTTTCATTTTCGAGGTGGGTACACTTCAGAAATTATGCCCCATATCAATGTTCCTCCTTGTCCTGAAATCACGATCATCTTTTAGAAGGTGCCTGCTTTCCGCGGTTCGTCTTAATATCGCTTTCTCATCTTCATCTGCAGCTTTTTCCAGCAGCGGTTGAGGAAGCGCTTCGCGTACATACATATTTTTCCAAATGATTCTCAGAGAACTTCCAGTGAGAAAGGTGTTCCGTAGGGATTAGCGAATAAATCTGCGCAAGCAGCATATTATTTCGTTTTGTATATCACAAGATATCACGAGCTTAGTAAAACGAAATGATGCGCGCTGAGGAAACATCATCTCGTTTGACTAAGCTCGTGATATCTTGTGATATACAAAACTATATAATATTCTCCTTGCGCAGATTTATTCGTTAATCCCTACTGAACAACTTTCTTACTGGAAGTTGTCTGAGAATCAACGATTTGTACCTTTTTTTTAATGTAAACACTTTCAAGCCATCACGCGTACGTACCATTCTTCGATCCGTCCCTTCAATTAGTGTATCCATGTTCAGCAGAAACCCTTGGTACATGGACCCTCTATCCGCAACCCGAAGATGCGTTCGGTGGCTTCGTCATACACACACACATATTAGATATATTATATTCTTATATATTGTAACTGGCCTTTTGCTGGTTATTTTAATTCAATAATATTTTATTACAGTTTTAAACCATGATTCATTTTAAAATTTTTCAAAGATTGCCTGAAGGGCGCCAGGTAGTTTCCCTCAAAAACTACCAAAAGTTAAGTGCATTAGAATAACCTCACTACTTGAGTTTGATTCATAACTTAAGTTTCACTTTAACGTGATTGTTGATTGCTCGGCAACTCTCCTCGACAGAGTGGCTGGGTTAGGAGTAACGCAGAGGTACGGCGAAGTGAATGAATACACAAGAAGTCCAATATGAGGCCGACTGATTTAGTTCTTCCTACAAATGCTGGCCCACGCAATTTCGCAGCGCACAGGTAGTGTCAACAATGCGTCGCCAACAGTAGCGGAGCGATAAAAGCGGCCAGTACGGGGAAGCAGTAAGCGGGAGCGACCAAAGCGACCAAAAATACAACAGAAATGGTAAATGCGGCCCTGACTGTTTACGTATCCAACGACTGATTTAGTGCCACGGCCAGTGCGAGGCAACCCCCGAAACTGGCCTTATATTGGACTTCTTGTGTACTACCATTCATTTTAACTGAACATTATCATTGAAGAAATCAGTAAATTTAGTCGACGTACAAACCTTTGATGGCGGAATGACCGAGTGGGCATCCGCCCCACTTGAATAAGTGATTGTGATAATAAATTGTCTTTTTTCCAACGATTCAAGAAGAATTAAAGGCAGTGTATTGACTGGTGGACAAATATCCCACCCCGGACGACTAATTCTTCATTTAGAAGAACACTGACTCAAACCATTGAAACGCGAAATGACCTTGACCGAGGTCAGCGATTATCCGATCTCACGACGTGTGCCTACCATTTCGGCAGCCGATGCTAAATCTCGAGCATTTACCCTTCACGCGATAGCGAGATTGATTAAGGTCGTCTACCTGGCAGCCCTCCTGAAAAGAAATACCAACTTAAGACAACAGTATTGGCAGGTATAGGCCTGTCCTAAACCTATCTTTTCTGGTCCCCAGAAGATTACGATCTACAGTGGGATAGAGGCTCAAAAAACTGGCCAAAAGTCAATGTTTCGTCGGATTTGTATGAAACTTAGTACAAGGGGGCTTTGGAGGTCTCTGATTTCGACTTTCACGCCAAAATTTACAACTTCAAAATGGAGGATTCAATATGGTGGACAAAACTTCCAAATTTTCACAGATTTGTATGAAACCCCGAATGAGGGGGTTTTTGAGGTCGCTGATTTCGGATTTCACGCGAAAATTTACAAATTCAAAATGGAGGATTCAATATGGCGAAAATCTTCATTGTTTACACATTTTTATGATACATGGAAAAACGGATTTTTTCAAGATTTCTACTTAGTAGCTTATAATATCTTTCCTTTCAGAGTTTTCGGGATGGCTGATTTTATAATTCATTTCAAATATTTAAGATTAAGTAAAGCAGAGGCAACACTGCAATCAACAGAGAAGCATTCAATTGAAAATCTGGGTGCTTGCTTTTTGTGAGTCCCCTTGTCTCTCAATTTCGAGGTGCTTGGTTTATGTGAGTCCCCTTGCCATCTTTTTAGTTTAAGGTCAAAAAATAATTATAGTTATGATAATGACAAAGATATTATTATCGTTGATAATGAGTGTAAAAAAACAGAATCAAAACTAATGCATGGATCATGCAGAAAATATTGTTTACAAAGAGTTTTCAAATAAATGAAAGAACGGTAAACTCTCCGCGAGGCGATGCCTATCAAATAAATGAAGAACTTACAACCTCCTGAATGAAGCAGTTTATTAGTTTCCGTAAAAAGGCGCATATGCGAATTCTAGCTCAGGATGTAGGCAACAGAATGCTACCTCGCATTTGAGCATCAGAGGCGGTATGTCGGAGTACGTGTGTTCGGCGGAAAATATGATTCCAATTATTTTGTAAATCTTATTCAAGGAGGTGCATTTTCATATGAAAATAAACAGATTTTTTACTTATTCTTATCACTTTTGCTTTAAAAGTAACTTCATTGTCGTAAAAAAATTACAGTTATCATAGTTCATACCAATTTTTTTTTGCAATTACAAGATATTAGCTAATTTATGCTAAAAAATTGACTTTTGGCCAATTTTCTGGTCTCCTATCCTACTGTGCGATCCTTTTGTCCCAGCCGGCTAGTCTGTTGATACAGACAGACAGAGAGACAGAGAGAGAGAGGGAGGGAGATGCAGGTATATAATGAAGGGTACATACCAGAGAAAGACTAAAACTTGTTTAAAACTAGTTTTAAAACGGTATTTCTTTTCGCGAGGGAGTCGTCGCCTTCCCCGAAGGGATCCTCTTATTTTTCAGAGTTATTGTCATTCATCTTTCCAAAAGTCCCAAGTCTAATAATTGGCTTTACGCAGTCTGACGCTTCGTCTTGAGTTCAAACCAACGAATGCTGAATCAGAAAGAGAGGGCCACAGAAAGAGACTAGCGACGGCTGCCAGTAAGGGCGCCTACAGAATGATGGCTCTACGTGGCGGTTTCCGATTCTTTATGCGGATTGTCCGTCGTCCGCTAACCGCCGACGTCACGAGGTGTTTGTTGACGTCTCTCAACCTGCAAGTCCACAGCAGCATCGTCATCCTGGTTTCTCTTCCCCCGTCGTTGAGTGTTAGTGAATTAATGACTGAATGGCGTGGAGTAGCGAAGGAATCACGTTTGGTCATGTTAAAGTCGACGAAAAGGAACAAGACACTTTATCACCGTTATTACTAAAAACTTCTAAATACCTTTTATCGATTTAATCCGAGATATGAGTCCCTGAGCCTATCCAACAAAGCACTCCTTTTGTACCCAAAAAAAGATTTTGGTTGTTTTGGAAAATTGGCAACGATGTAGCCTCCGGAAGCTACGACCACCATCGTTCTCCGAATGATCGATCCTGACGCGACCGGAAGTAATACGTTATCCGACTCGTCACTTGGCACAACACCAGAAGATGATCGAATCGGGAAATCACTGAACAAGGAATCGAAAAATGAAAGAAGCACACTTGATTTTAAATCGTTGCAATAACCGAAATGGCTACACTAGCCTACACCTTGATTGAAACTGAAACCGCCAGGAGAGAAAGGTCCCGGGTGTCCTCAACAAAAGAACCATCAAGCAACTACTTGAGTCCCCACTCCAACGAAAAGGTAACGCCCGAAACTCAGAAACAGAAAGGAACCTTCAAGTTGAAGAAGAATTGGGCAGAAACGATTTTATTACCAATGAAACCTGAAGGTCACTCAATACAAGGACAATAACATCAAAAAAATTATTGACATCCCTCCCGCCCCGCTCGCTGAACGAAACAGATTTCAAGTAGGAAGGACAAGAGTTTAGTGCTACCCGCCATGACGCACACAGTTAACTTCCATGTATGAAAATAAAATAAAAAATTCAGTTCTGCCCGCCATGTAGCACAATTGGCCGCATAGAGTCAGCGCACGACTGGTAGTCAACACAATTTGACGATGGGGCGATTGTAGGTCCCAAAAGAAGTTTTAACAGTGGCAGCTCGTACAAGTCCATCCTGTCCGGGCCTAACATTGGTGATCCGTCCTAAAGGCCATGTCCCACGTCGAAGTAGAGAAGGGTCGAAAATCAACACGACGTCTCCAATTTGATGATTACGTTTCGGCACAGTCCATTTATTTCTTTGTTGAAGCGTATGAATGTATTCATGAGAACAACGTTTCCAAAACTGGTCACGAATTGCCTGGATAAGACGCAAGTGAGTGACCTAGTTCAGTTCCTTATCCGAAGTTGTTGCTCTGGGAATTTGTTCTAATGTTCTGTCTACGAGAGCATGACCTGGAGTTAAGGCGTCAAGATCTTCGGGATCGCCCGTGATTGGAAGTAGAGGCCGGGAGTTCATGCATGTTTCAATCTCTACAGCGAGAGTAGACAACTCTTCATAAGTGAGATTTTGAGTCCCAACAACTTTCTTCACGAGAGATTTTGCCGATTTGATATTGGATTCCCACAAGCCGCCAAAGTGAGGAGCAGATGGTGGGATGAATCTCCACTTAATAACCCTGTTTGCCAAAGAATTCTGCACTAGGTTCCAGTAAATTTCTGCTTCTCGTAGCACTGAGCGAAGCTCGGCATCAGCACCATGGAATGTGGTAGCATTATCACTCCACATCTCACAAGGAGTACCTTGACGACCAACCAAACGTAGAAGAGCGGCGAGAAATGATTGCGTAGCGAGATCTCTTACTACCTCAAGATGAACCGCCATTGAATTCAAGCAGATGAAAAGAGCGATGTATCCCTTGCTGGCCGATAGTCCTTTTTACTGCGAATGGTCCGGCATAGTCAACTCTAGTCTTTTCGAAAGGAAAACTAACTGTAACTCTTTCAGCAGTAAGATCCCCCATTAGTTGATCGGATTTCTGAATTCTGGCCCAAGTGCACGGAATGCAGTTACGGAGATGCGCTTTGACAGAATACGCGACCGCGAATAATCCATGCTCGGCGAACGGCATACGAGCATGTTAACTGGAATCCACGATGTAAAGCTGTTCGGTGAGCCCATTCAATAATAAGTTCCGCGAGAGGGCTGTCGCCGTGCAAAATAGTTGGGTGTCGTTGTTCATAGGGCAAATGAGAGTTCGCTAGTCGTCCAGCGACTCTCAAAATTCCGGTTGAATCGATGAATGGATGTAATCGGACGAGTTTGCTTTTTTATTTCTCAAGTGCCTTTCCCTGATGAAGGGTGGTTAATTCGTTCTTAAAGCTGCAGCCTTGAGCGTAGAAAACACAAGCTAGAAACGAGCGATGGATTTCCTCGGGAGTAAGACGCTGATCCCTGAGTTCAGAACGCTCTACAACAGGCTTAAGGAGAAGCTTAAAGCGCAAACAACGCGCAATCACTCTGGTTAGACTAGTCAATAAGGAGAAATTGCTGATCGTAGTAAGGTGACAATGTGCGTGACGAACCGCAATGGACGGCTGCTCGAATTCCTCATCATTGTCTTGGGGAGCGTCAATTGGAAACGCTTCATCAAGACAATGGAACGCTGGCCAGTAAGATTCACTCTGCGAAAGCCATTCGGGGCCATTCCACCACAGACTCTTCTGAGCTAAAGCTTGAGGATCCATTCCTTGAGTGGCAACATCAGCTGGATTTTCCTTTGTAGGAACATAACGCCAAAAGGCGTGGGAGAGAGTTCGCTGGATCACCGAAACTCAATTGGCGACATAAATCGGCCAACGGGAAGGATCATCTGTTTGAATCCAACTGAGAACGTTTCGTGAGTCCGACCAAGCGTAGGTGACCGAATGAGGGAGTTCCAATTCTTCGCGTACGTAATGAATAAATCGTACCACAAGCACAGCAGCGCAGAGTTCCAGTTTAGGGATAGTGACGGTTTTGACGGGTGCGACGCGAGTCTTGGACGTGATAAATTGTGTATTGCAGGTTCCATGTTAGGAATGCACTCGAACGTAAACTACAGCAGCAAAGGCATGTTTGCAGGCATCTCCAAAACCATGAATTTCCATTCGATCTTTAGGATGATAGCCTATCCAACGTGGGCAACGTATCGTAGTTATCTCAGATAGATTAGTCTCAAATGTTTTCCATCTCTGGAGTAAATTATTAGGAAGTGGAGTATCCCAACCAACTTGAGCCTTCCAGAGATACTGCATCAGGATCTTCGCGACGATAGTGATTGGACTCAGCCAGCCAACTGGATCAAAGAGTCGGGGGTTCACTGTCGATTACTGGTACTTTGAATAGGAATTCGTCCGATACAGGATCCCAGGCGACTCCCAGAGCATTAACTGGGCCATCGGTCTCGAACTGTAGCCAACTTTTACGCAGTCGATCGCACTCAGGAATTCCACATAAGAGAGGAGAGTAGTTGGGAGCCCACTTCTTCAGATACATTCCTCCAGATTTCAACAGCTGAATCAGTTGATCTCGAAGTTTGATGGCAGAAACTTCACCACTCGCGCCAGATATGGAGAGCATGACATTCCGTAGGTTAGAGTCCGAAGTTCATAGTGACTACCTTCGTTCGCTCCTGGTTTCCTCCAAACGATATGTTGAAGATCGACAGCTCTCTCGTCAACTCTGATCTGGCGATATATCAATTCAACGTCAGCACAGAAAACAATTCGAGGGAATCTCCATCACATCAAGACGGCAGCAAGGTCATTTTGCAGTTTTGGACCTGTGTTCAACAAATTATTCAAGGAGAGCCCTGAAGAAGTTCTTTGCGATGCATTGAAGACGATGCGAAGTTTGGGACTACCATCTGTATTTTGCCAAACGGCGTGATGTGGGATGTAGTAAGTGGGCCTGGAACTCCTAAGTGTTTCTGTAGGAGGAATAAGACGCATGTGCCCCAACCTTTCATAATCAGACATAAAACGCGTATATTCTTCGTTCAGCAAGGTGTCCTTCTAAAATAGTTGACATACGGAATCGAGTATCCGTTTAGTTCCTTGCAGAAATTCTCCTAACGTGTAAATACAGGACCGTCGAAGGGACAGACGTACGATGTATCTGCCGGTACTATCGCGTCGATGTCCGTCCATGAAAGCTCGCTCACAGTTCTGATCCTCGAGAGAAAACAGCGGGGGAATATTTACTTCCTCTTGTTCCCAGAATCGTTTCAGAATGCTAGCCAGGTTGTCCTTTTGGTGAAAACTTGAGGTGATCACGGTTCTAGAATGGTCCGATTCATCTGAAGGAGCAGAGAATCCAACCGGACCAATCACAACCCATCCGAAGACGGTTCGAAGGGCGACGGGAGCCTCTCGGGATCCTTGACGAATTCCATCTAGAAGAAGTGAGCCGTAAACATCATCACCCAAGAGCACATCGATGGGTTTGGGTACAATGAACTTTGGATCCGCCAAGGGAAGCCCCTGGATATGAGGCCAATTTTTATCGACAATTGTTGTCCGATGCAGTGATCACACCAAGATCACGAAGAACAAGAGCATTCACTTCGACAGTTAACAATTATTGCCGAGATTCGACATGAAGGGTCACGCGTCGACGAGCAATCTCGATTGGTTTATTTCCAACTCCAGTAATGATTTTATTTAACCTTATTAAGGTCAAGACTACTAAATAAGTTAATTAATTTAATTAAATAACAAAATAAAATTTATTGATTGAACTTTTCAATGAGTCTAAGTCGTGCAAACCCATATAGTTTCGACTAATACTTTCGCCGTTCGCAGACGGCCCATTTAGTGAGGATTCATTGTTCTGACCTCATTTCCTCAGAGAATTTTTAAGTTAAATGATAGAATTTTAATTATTTTGACAAAATGATAGGCTGTCTGTGAACGGCGAGAGTATTAGTCGAAACTATATGAGTTTGCACGACTAATACACACTTAAAAGTTCAATACATCTGCGAATATAAAT
>CAKNYM010052127.1:38294-84245 GCA_932195095.1 Andricus curvator | reverse complement strand
TAATAAAGCTGAATAATTTTCATAAAAATTAAATAATTAAATGGCTTTTTAAAAATATTTCTATTACTTATACTTTGTTTATTATTAAATTTTATTTTCTTGCTTAAAACGTAATAGATCCTTATTGCTGTTATAAAGGACATTTTTCCGGTTGCGGCATGTGGCCCCCATAAACCATCCCAACCGTTTTTCTAAAACAAAGGCGTAAACTTGTCGCTCTTGCAAGAGGCTCTAGCATCTCGAGCGTTACTAGCCAGGAAGAGTTGTGAGTGCGAGCGAGTAGGACAACAGTATAGCACTTTCCATAAGTATAAAATTTTTAATCTACGAATTATGATACAAACGATATGTCATTTCCAAATTTAGCAATTTACGCATTAAGAAATTCTCTTAATTGAAATAAAAGATCTAATTTTCTTAACTTATATTTTCAACTTACATTATTATTAGTGATTAAGTGAATTGAACAAATAATATTTTAATTTATAAAAATACACAAAAAACGAAATAACTTTCAGGTACAAAGTACCTTAAATGTAAGTTACATTTGTAATTCAGCAGTGCTTCAGCTTCCAAGAATACATATTCACTTCGCATTTAGAAAATACAATAAAAAGATTCATTGACAAAAAAAGAAGCTTCTGTTTCGTTTGGGTTTAATGTTAAAGGTGATAAAAGACATTTTTCCACGTTCGAAAATTTGGTGGCCCTGAAAGGGCCAGTTTAAATGCTGTAAAAAATACCTGAATATGTAATATATATCCAGTGTTCTGAATTGAAAGTTATTTCATTCTTTCGTAATTTTGATACGTCAAAATATTACTTTTTCATTTCACTTAATTACTAATAATAATGATTGTAGTTGAACATATAAGTAAAGAAAATTAGATCATTTATTGCAATTAGGAGAATTAATTTCTGCGTAAATTGTTAAATTTGGAAATAACATACCGTTGGTATCATAATTCGTAGATTAAAATTTTATACTTCTACATTATTAAGTGCTAAATTGAAAATGTCTTATATTTTGTGTTTAATCCTCAGTGGGAAGGGGCGTATTACGAGTGCAAGATGGAAAAGGACGCACTTATGGAAAGTGATATACTGTTGTCCTACTCGCACTCACAACTCTTCCTGGCTAGTTTCGCTCGAGATGCAAGAGCCCCTTGCAAGAGCAACAAGTTTACGCCTTTGGTTTAGAAAAAAATTTGGGATAGTTTATGGAAGACATGCCCAACTCGGGGAAATTTCCTTCGGGAACACATGTTCCGCGTTCACCACCATTTCTCCTTTAGAGCGGGAGTGGTGGTAGAGGCGTCTCCTCCGTGACGTACGCCGCACCGTATATACGAAATATCTGTCGGGGTGCTTGGGGGCGACTGAATTTTCAATATAAAATGCTAATAGTAACTAGAGTCTTAATTATTTTATTTCAGTATGTTTACATTTCTTTTCAATGAATGTAATTGAAAAGAGAAGTTTACAAAGTGTTTTTTTGTTGTATATTATTGAAATATTTTAATATCACCGTTTTTTTACATTGTATGTATATTGTATCATGTACACAAATGTTGGCTGATACTTTTTGCAGTATAATAATCTATTAACAATATGCACAACGTAGAAAGGTAAGTTATAGAATTGAAATATAGTTATAAAATCTCAATGCTATTCAGTGTCCATAAATTCTGATATGTTTAATTAAATATTATATGTATTAAATATAATATTAAATTAAACATATCTGAATTTATTGATACTGAATAGTTCCTATCTTGTGCATAATGTTAATAGACTGTTATACTGCAAATAGTATCAGCCAACATTTGAGCACCTCAGAGCAAAAGGAAGACCCCGCAGAGTCGAGAGGAAAAGCGAGACAATTATCATTGCGCAGTCTTACTCTTCAGGCATTCTGCGTAAGAGTTTCTCTTTCTAACGGTACTTGTCTAGTTTTTCCTCACGGCTCTGCGGAGTCTTTCTTTTGCTCTGACGTGCTAATTTGTGTACATTATACATACAATGTAAAAAACGGTGTTATTAAAATATTCAATAATATAGAACAAAAAAAGACTTTGTAAATTTCTCTTTTCAATTACATTAATTGAAAAAAAATGTTAACATATTGAAATTAAATAATTAAAACCCTAGTTACTATTGAAATTTTATATTGAAAAGTTAGTCGCCTCCAAGCACCCCCGCATATTTTCGTATCTACGGTGCAGCGTACGTCACGTAGGAGACGCCTCTACCACCACTCCCGCTCTAAAGGAGAGATGGTGGTGGACGCGGAACATGCGTTCCCGAAGGAAATTTCCCCGAGTTGGGCATGTCTGGTTTACGGGGGCCACATGCCGCAACCGGAAAATTTTCCTTTATAACAGCCATAAGGATCCATTAAGTTTTAAGCAAATAAATAAAATTTAATAATAAACTAGGTATAAGTAATAGAAATATTTTAAAATACCATGTTATTATTTAATTTTTATGAAGAAACTGACGTTAATTTTTTAATTAGGCCTTACATTATCCATGTACAAATTTCCAGAAGATTTTATTACAAATTGCCAAAGGTACAGCACCTCAATATATGTACATTCTAAAATGCGCATTAACTTTTTAAATATAAACATCAGAATAAAAAACTTTTTATGAAAGTTGAAGTGGACCAAAAAAGGAGTACCTTTTATCTCTTGAAATTTCTTGATAAAATTGCTTCCTACAAAGAAAACAACCTTTCTATTCTGGCTCTGAATTTTTTTTTAATTTCTTTAATCGATGTTTTCTCGAAATTGATGACTTCAAACAAAACATGTTTTCTTAAAAAACAATGCTCCTCTGAGAGTAGTCCAACTTTTGTTAGAAGCTTTTGGCTGTGCAATCGATACTTTAAACAACATAAACACAATTTATTTTCCCTCATTTTTCCACGTAATTGTTAATTTTGTATGTTAACGATTGATTGAATCAAAAAATGATAGAGGAAATTTCGACGCCTCCATTCAATATGAGTGTATGTGCTCACAGCGCCCTGTATGAGACTATTCCCTATGCTTATACACAGCGCATAGTCTTATACACGGCGCTGTCAGCAGATAGACTCATATTGAATGGAGGCGTCGATTTCTCTTTTAAATCGATTTTGTAGCCGACCATATATTTGAATTTTCGAAAAACCCCAAATTACAACAGGACTATTGCATTAATTAAAAAAAATTCAAACGTGAATATCTCGAAACCTCCCCATTTTTCGGAGGGGTCACCCTACTTTTTCGTAATCAGCAAAACATTTTACATAATATTTAGTAAAAAAAATCCGACGGACCTAGAACGGCACACAGGATTACACCCAGCTCCTCCAGTAAATACCTACAGGGCTAGAATGAGACGCGAACGTCCAATGTTAATAGTATTAGCAATAAACCTTCAACTTTAATTTTGAAATTACTTTGCTTTTCCTTTTGTAAATTAGTTTCCCTCTCCCATTTAATTTAATAATTTTTTAGTCATTCTCAACCCACAGAGTGACCTCAGTATATTTTGCCCACGCATCTCGTACGAAAAAAGGTATTTTCGCCGTATTAAGTAGGTAATGCTCGGTTTTTTTTTTTGCTAGAAGGGTTAATTGAGGGGTTCTGATGGAAATTTCAAGTTTTCTAGAAATGACTACGATGCGTCCCAGGAATATTTTTGAAAAAAGTTCAAAAAATGATGTGTGCCTAGACTGACCCGTCCCATTACATTTTAGAGCAAAATGTTTAACAGCAAAATTGAACAAGAGAAAATTCTGAGAACGTTAGAAAAAAAGACTCTCGTACCTCTAATAGGTGCGGAGTTATGACTCTTCAAAGAACCCGGATTTTTTTTTTAAAAGAGGCGAAAAACCCCAATTCTGAAGTTTGCATCTGTACATGGGAACCTATTAATTTTAAGAAAAAATGTTCTGGATTTTAAGTAAAGTAGACGCAATTTGAAGTAATTATAAAAAAAGGCAATGACTTAGCCCCAATAGGTCACAAGTTATGGCCTCTCAAAGATGACCACTTTTGACATATTTTTCAGGACAAATTACTCGTGTTCAGTTTCTTCAAAATACTTCATTTAAAGGCAAAGCTAGGTGATTGATGCCAGAGAAGAAGTTGTAGTGCAGGAAATTATGCGTAAATCTAAGAAAAATATAATCTTCTAGCCTGCATGGATAAAAAGTTAAGAATCGTCAAAAACACGCAATTTTTTTGGTATTTTGAGCTATTGTTATTGAAAAGAGTTTTTTTAAGCCAGCTCGTTTCGTGCATATCCTACAGGAAACGGTGAGAAGACAAATGATAGAAGGCTACATTCTCCGTAAAATTAAAAAAAAAAATTTTTATACAAGATCTTTAACGTCCGAGAAACCAATACAGGAAGAAAATGAACAACAAAACGTTGTTTCAACTCTGACCATTTTATTTGGTGTTAAAAAATCACAACGTTTCGGAAACGCACTGTTTCCATCTTTAGGGGAATCAACATTTTGATGTTCACTTTCATTCTAAAAATGTTTTAGCTCTTATAGGTCACGAGTTATGACCATGAAACTTTGATCCTTTCCATTCGGAAGGCTCTGTAGGTACTGGAAAATATACTGCTACCGTATTTGAGCACTTTGGTGGCATATATGCATATAAATTAACTGGTTTTAGATGGTTTATTTATTATTTATAAAAAATGTTATTTAAGGGATTAGTTTTATAAAGATGTATTATTTTATGTCAAAAATGCCAAAAATTGATAAACTAATCATCGCAGAGGGAACAATTATTGTTAATTGTTGAAAATAAAAGAATATGTAAACAAAGTAATTACGTAATTATGCAATTAATGAAAAAACTAATTAGATAATTGACTAATTGATTGAATTGTTGACTGATAAATTACTTTATTAATTTACTTTACTTTACAAAAACTTTATAATTAAAATTAATTTTTTCCTCTGCGATGATTAATTTATCAATTTTTCGCATTTTTACCATAAAATAATACAACGTTGTAACCTTTCATAACATTTTTTTAAAATAATGAATAAACAATGTAATAACAGTTATCATATATTTTTTTTCTTCATTCACTTTCGACTACAGATATTCTGAAAGTAATGTTTACAAAGAAAACTAGCTGAGAATTCGATCTCGAGTGTTTTCACTTTATTTGTATTTATAATTATATGGTGCTCATTTCACGAGCACTTTGCTTCCCGTTATCAAATGTATTTGCTTCCTCATAGAGGAAGCATTAGTTATTTTTTTCAATGATGGACAAACCAAAGTCTTCATTTTGCTCAATTTAAAAATATGAATTTACAAAAATTACAAAGCAAATACACACAAATTTTAAATACAAAGACAAATCAAATTTTGTATTCGAAATGATAATTTTTTGAGCTGGAAAAGGGAAGGGAAAAGTTCTGTGGCACCCTATCCCTTTCCCAGCTTTATGATTTCATTACAAGGAACCGAATCGAATCAAGGAATCTTTTCCGTTCTTGCATCAATTTTGAATTATGTTATTGAAAAAAGTTTTACTATAAAAATCGTGTTTTCAAATATTATGCATTACCATAGCTTGCTTACTCTTCAATAAAATGTATCAATGCTATGTGTCAATCGATTCGTCTTGAACCAATACAACTTTACTATTCTAGCATCCACTTTAAATTATGAGAATGAGAAAATTTTTACTATAAAAATCGACTTTAAAAATATATAAATTACCATAACTTCCCTACTCTTTAATAAAATGTATTAATATTGTAGGTCAATCGATTCGTCTCGAACCAAGGAATCTTGTATATTCTTGCATCAACTTTGAATTACGTTGAAGAAAAAAGTTTTACTATAAAAACTGTATTTTCAAATATTATGCATTAACCTAGCTTCCTTACTCTTCAATAAAAGGTATTAATATTATAGGTAAATCGATTCGACTCGAATCAACACATCTTTCTGTTCTTGTATCAACTTTGAATTATGCTAATGAAAAAAGTTTTACTATAAAAAAACCTATTTTTAAAATATTATTGAGTGCTAAAAAAATGTAATGAATATTTTTAGAAATCCTTCGGTCAGTTTCAAGATATTAGTGAGGAAAATAAGCCCTCCAAATTTCATCAATTTATCTGCAACCGTTTTCTAGTTGTCGTGTTCACAACAAAGTGTGACATCCACACACATTCGCGCGCGCACACACACACACACACAGACACACACACACATACGCGCGCGCGAGCGCGAACAATTACTTAGAACATTGTATTAGACATTTTTAAATTGAGGAAGGTTTAATGAAATGAATTAAAAATTTTTGGAAAATGTTACCGTTACAAAGCTTCCTCTATGAGGAAGCAACATAAAATATCCACACAAATGATAGTGTGAAGAATATTATTTAAGCAATGGCCAAACAATTTATTGCTTTTTAACGAAAAATAAGAAAAAGGTATAATGTTAATGATCTACAAATGCATATATGCCACCAAAATGCTCAAATACGGTCGCTGTACATTTTCCAGTACATACAGAGCCTTCCGAATGATAAGGGTCAAAGTTTCATGGTCATAACTCGTGACCTATAAGAGCTAAAACATTTTCATTTTTTATTATTTTACGCAAAATTGAGCCTTCTATAATTTATCTTCTCACTGTTTTTCTGTAGCATATGCACAGAACGAGCTGTCTTAAAAAAACTTTTTTGGCTAAAAATAGGAAAAACATTGTGCTTGTTTGAAGAGTCATAATTCTTGATTCATGCAGGCTAGAAGATTATATTTTTATTTAGATTTACGCATAATTTCCTGCACTACAACTCCTTCTCTGGCACCATTTATGCAGATCTGCCCACAAACGAAGTATCTTGAAAAAAACTGTACACGAGTAATTTGCCCTGAAAAATAGGAAGTGGTCAAATTTGGGAGGCCATAACTTATGACCTATTGGGACTAGGTAATAAGAATTAAATCATTCAGAATTGGGGGTTTTGGCTTCTTTTTTGAAAAAATCCGGGTTCTTTGAAGAGTCATAACTTCGCACGTATTAGAGATTCTTTTTTTTTCTAACTTTCTCAGAATTTTCTCTAGTTTAGTTTTTCTGTTAAACATTTTGCTTTAAAATTCGCATTACTTGCTTAATACGGTGAAAAGGTAACAAATGCCTGGACTAATTCTGTAAATTAACACTGTAAGCAATATTCTATAATTTATGAAATTGTAATGGAATTTTGGTAAATTTAACTTAAATTTCGAAAAAATGTTTGTGATTTTCTGTTAAATTTAACGGCATAAAACTTCGGTTAGTCAAAATGTCACATTTTTTGGTTACAAGTTTCAGAACTTTCAGATACATTGTATCAGAAAAATCCGTAATTTCAACTGAAAATTACGAGAAATTTAGAACTGAATTATTCTAAAATTATCTTAATTTGACTAGGAAAATTCAGAATGTTTTAAATAAAAAAAAAATATTTTTAATGTTTTTATCGGATAAGATAATGTTTTCTTTTAGGTAGTGACTAGTATTGCAGAATATTCCATAAAACTAACCGGTCAAGTATAGAGCTAGGGCTAGTATTACGTAATTTTCCGTCACGTTAGCCCTGAGCGAGCTGGAAAAGGTTAGTCTTATAGAAACTTCCGTAACGGTAACGCATGGTTTAAAATTTTGAAGAGCTTTTTTAATTAAAATATATGCAGTTTGCACAATATAAAATAAAATATTATTCTTTTAAAAATTTTGGTAATTAGAATATTCGGGAATTTACTATTTTTGTGAAAGCTTTGATATAAAAGTAGAAATAAAACTCTATTCAATCTTAACTGGAGTCGGTTTCGAAAAATACGACTCAATCTAACTTGCGTCAAAGACTTTTCTATAGTATTTTACATGGGGGGGGGGGGGAGTACGTGTTTGAATACATTTCTGCGGAAGACATTTTCAAGCATACAATTACCTTCGTCATTCGAACAAGAAGCAACTTCCATGTGACTTTTCTGGAGAAGTGTTACTGATTGTCAAATAGATTATATATCTGGAGCCTCGTTCCAGATTGGTTTCACTGCATTTTCTAAATCTTCTTCGGTCATAAGCGATTTTTCGATTGCATTCGGAAGGGATTGGATTCCAATATGTGCTCTCCTACCTGTAAAAGCAACAACACGTGAAACTGACGAAAGACAATTCATATTATATAAAAGCATATATTTTTATGTAGAAATTATAAACTTTAACATACCATACATAGCTTCAAATGGAGTTTGTTGTATGCCAGAATAAAACGCACTATTTTTTTGGAGTTGACAAAATCATAGTCCATCGCTCCATTTCGTTCTTTTGTTACCTTCCATCCATGCTGCGAGAATGTGTTGCACATCTTGATTAGCTCTTTCAACACTTCCTTGACTTCAAGAGAGTCGAGGTTTCCCCTGCACTATTGCAAGATCTGACCACATATTTTTTAATTCTCCAATGACCTAATTATCGAATTCTCTTCCGTTATCAAACTGAAAAACTGAAGGCGCGCCCAGTTGACAGAACATATCAAACTAGATGCAACTTCTACAGCTGATTTAATTTTCAGAGGATGAAGATTTACATATTTTGTTAAATGATCCTCGTAGTTAAGTGTGTATTTATAGTCTCAGTCTTCAAAGGTTTGCATGTCTATTAAGTCCACTTGAGCAGGTTCATTAATTTCTTTAAATAATAAAGGTTTCATGATGTTGCGTCTTGAGAAAATAGAAATTAAAATTTCTCACTTTATGTTTCCTTTTTCTTTCAAATATTATTTTTATAATAGGTTAGGCTTGTTCGCCGTCTGCAAGGAGTTTGTATAAGGCTTCGACACTCCAATTTTGTTATAACTATACATTTTAGGATACGCAGCTTTACTTCAGTGAAAACTCTTTCGATTACTTCAGTATTCAAAACTGCAATTACGTTATAACCATAAATTTCAGGTTAAGCAGCTTTATTTTAATAAAAGGTTCTTTCAATCACTTCAGTATTCAAATCTTAATTTTTTTATAGCACGTACACTCCAGAAGTTAAGGCTGTCATATAATTACAAACTTTCAAAACTGGCCGTTTTATTATGGTAGCGTATTACCGGGTTAGTTGCACTCCCCGCATATTTCTTGTCCCAGGTACCTTCTGTGCCAGTCAAGTTCACTAGAGAAACGGGAGTCGCTGATGGATCCCACCCTTCTTTTCATTAGCCAATCATAACATGTATAGTGACCCCACCAATGTACACTAAATCTTTCAGTTTTACCACCTCCGAACTTCGTCACTTGTCATTTTTCATTTTTCAAACATAACATTTTCATCTTTCAAAATGTTCACTATCGGTCTCGCAACTCGTCGTCCGAGTCGATCTCTCGGTTTTTGTCAAATTATATCTTTTCAAAATATGGCGATCTTAACTCCGTTAACGTTAAAATTATTTGTATAATTTATGTATGTGTGTGTGTGTGTGTGAATATAAAAAGGTTAAAAAATACCCCAAAATATTTTTTTTTAGCCCCCTTGAAAACGCGACATTACATGCACGTGAAGCAGGCGCAATGTGGCCGCTTCCAGCCTAGTGACTTTCGCACATGCGCACTCCGCCACCAGGGCCGACATGAATCTGTTCGCCCGCTACACATGCGCTGCACCAAGCTGCACCGAGTGAACATGAGTTTCGAGTGGTTTCGAGGGTGGCGCATTCGTGTAACCGTAGCGTCTGTAACCAATTTCAAATCATTGCTGAAATGTCAATTAGAAAATAAATGCGTGATCATTCCAAAGAGAAACAAAAAAGTGAGAATATGGACAAAAATAATAAACAGAACTCTGATAGAAGTGAGAATGAAAATTCTTGTACGCCAAAAGAAATACGTGATATTACTGATAGTATAAATGGCCAGTTATTGCCTGTTAAGTCACGAGAGATATATGAGTCGCTTTACATAATCTACACGGAATGGAAAGCATCCAATAAAATCATTTTGACATCGGAGAGCGTTTTAAAAGCTTATTTCGTCCAATTGCTCGAAAATTTGCGCCGCTTACTCTGCGGTCAAAATGGTCGATGCTAAAAAGCACAATTAATCAAAAAGAAGGAAAAGACATCGGTCAATACAAGGAATTGACAGCTTTTCTGAAAATGAAATTAAACAGCTATAAAGACAAGAAATCAAAGGTTTTGTCATCGGAGGAAGTCGAACAATTTCTCAAGGAAGCTCCGGATAATAAATTTCTAGCCATTAAGTTAATGTTATATTTAAATGAGACTTCCAATATGTAAAAAAATTACATTTTTCGTTGAGAATTCTTATGTCTTGGTTAGAAAAAATCAACTACTTGGTTAAAAGTTAAACTATTATAATCAAAATTCATTTTTCTGGTTGAGGATTCACAAAGTGGAAAATTCTTCTTTTGGTAGAAAATTTAATTGGGTTGAAAATTCACCCTTTTGATTAAAAATTCATCATTTTAGTTAAAAATTCATCTCTTCGGTTGAAAATGTACCTAGTTTGTTAAAATTTCGTCTTTTTTTGGTTGAATTCAACTGTTTTTTATTTAAAATAAAAATATTTTTTGACTGAAATGTCAACTATTACATTTTTCACGAGAATTCTTCTTTTTGGTTAGAAAAATGTAAACACTTGGTTAAAAGTTAAACTATTGTAATAAAAATTGATTTTTTTGGTTGAGGATTCAAAAATTTAGTGGAAAATTCGTCTTTTTTGGTAGAAAATTAATCTTCCCGGTTGGAAATTCATCCCTTTGATTAAAAATTCATCATTTTAGTTGAAAATTCATCTCTTTGGTTGAAAATGTCCCTATTTTGTTAAAAGTTCGTTTTTTTGGGTGGAAAATTGAACTAATTTGTTATAAAATTCAATTATTTGGTTCAAAATTTACTGTTCTGTTAAAAATGTCATATTTACGTTGAAAATTAATTTTTTTCAGAAAATTTGTCTTTTTGGCTTCAAAAATGAAACAAATATTTTATATACCATAAACAATGCTCAGGGTGAGATCCTTGTCAAAATACCTTATATAAAAACCAAGATACCGTGGACATTTACAGTAGAGGACGAGTTTATAAATATCAACAGAAAATACGAGGCTCTGCGACCACCACATGCAACTGCTGACAGATTCTTTTTGAACTTTCAAAATGGCAAATGCACCAACCAAGTAATAGGCAAGGAAAAATTCGAAGATCCAAGTCTGTATATGGGCCACAGTTTTCGCAGGACTTCTGTCACACTCATGGCTAACTTAGGAGCTGATTAAATGACGCTTAAACGTCACGGAGCCTGGAAAAGCAGCACAGTTCTGCCGTACAAGTTAAAAAGAAACTCACGTCTGTTCAGCTTCGAACATAGAAAATCCACGAAAACGATTTTGTCTCGAAAAAGTATTATGGAATTAATTTTTTATAAATGTTTCAACATCATCGACGCTTCTAAAAGTTAAAAAGACCGCGAGTCGACATACGGTTGTTCTGAGTTGTATTGTCACACCTGGTGTTAGAGGCCAAATACAACTTTTTAATGACTTACGGTTTTATCCTGCAGAGAATTAAAAATTTCAGTCGCAAAAAACTCGTTATTTAATAAAATATATTTGTTTTCCATAATTCTCGTTTGTGTAGATAGATGCAGCTTTCTTTCGCGAAATGATTGATTTGAAAATTCTCATTTTCATCAAAAATATGACGTAAGCGTCTTTTTAACTTGTACGGCAGGGTTGCTGAGGGATATGTAGATGAATCTATCAACAACAAACGAAAAATAGACCATATGATTACATCGTGAAATAGGCCATAAGATTACATCGTGAATGGTCATGGTCCCGTCGACATCAAATCAAATAAAACCGAAGAACCGCCCTTGAAGAAATTAAAAGTAGTGAACGTCATGGAAACGCCTGAAATCATTGAGGATATTTCAGATTGAGCTTTAAACTCAAACACTAAGACAACAAATCCTGTTTTTCAATTAAAAAAATTGTAATGTAAATATACATTATCATTAACTATTTACCTGTAAACCTTGAAAATAAAGAAATCAATCCCGTTTTTCAAATAAACAATTGTAACATGTTGAATTTCTTCCTTTCACTTATAATCTAAAATTATGAAGTATACCAAACATCCGCTATCTGCTTTACTTGCTTGGTTTCAAGGAGGGTAGGACAAAAAATATCGTGTGTGTTAAGGGCGGACGGCTATTTACTTTCTTTCCGCCCTCGGTACACAATGTGCTATATTACAAAAAACCCAAGATTTCATCAAACACACGGCAAGACATTTTTTTCGGATGTTTGCGCTTCTTTTCGCATATCATAAACAGTCCTGAATAAAGAGAAATGTTTTTTTCTGGTTACGTTGGCATATTTCACAGATAAAGTACTTTCTGTTCTATTGCGGCCACCGTGACCACATTGTAAATTAACTTTATGAATTGCATCGAATAGTACAGGCGCGGATCCAGAGAAAGGCTTTAGGGAGGGGGGGGGGGGTCCAATAATTCCCTTCCCATCCACTTTCAAGGGGGGGGGGGGTATTCATACTTTTAAAGTTATTTATTTGCTTTGAATGTTTATTATAAATTATATTAATCACGAATCTTATAAACATAATTAACAAATGTTTAAATAAAAACCATGTTTTTATATTTACAAGCTGCGTCTTGCATCTCATGGTATAATTATTATTCAACAAGTATAAAATATTCATAAAATTTTCGAAGTCAAGCATAAACTATAAAAAGATTATTTTTAAACAGCAAAATTTAGGCGTCTATTTCCATTCTTTGCGATATTCATATTCCCGGTTCAAATCCGGGCTGAGGCAGATTTTTTCTTGTTCTTAAAAAATTATTTGTCTGAAGCAATCGTTTTAACGAATCAAAATTTGTATTAATTATAAATGTACTCTATTATTTTCGATGCTCTAAATTGAAGAATGAATCAAGAAATTGATAAATTTTGAAAATTATATCATTTCACGCAATGTTAAGTTAGAAACATTAAAAATTGAAAAATTACAATTTTTTTAAATTGAACACTTTCTAAATCAGAAGCTAAATTATTTTAATTTTAAATCGTTGTAAATGAATAATTATTCAATTGTTATTTATACATCAAAATTTTTTTGAAATCTTTTAAAACATTCTCTTAAAACTATATTTTTTTAACTAAAAAATCAATTTTTTCCAAATTTATAACTGTTCAATTTTTATTTATTCATCAAAATTTGCGTCCGTTTTGAAATATTCTGTTAAAATTAATTTGTCAAAATAAAAATCATTCGAAACTTTCCCAGGAATCTTAAGACAATATTTGTATTATCTTAAAACCTTTCAAAATCCTTAAAAGCTTACAAATTTTATTTAAAAACTTCTAAATATCTCCTCAACTTACTCGAATTTTTTCTAAACGAATACATTTTTATTTGTTATTTACACATCAATATTCATCATTTTCACTTGCAAATAAAATTTTTTTAATTAGAACAATTAAAATTAACATTGTAACGTTTAGCTCTCCCAAATTTTAACGATTCAAGGCTTTCTGTTTCAAACAATTCAGTTTCAAATTGTTTAGCTTTGAATATTTCATTTATAATTGTTCATTTAAAATAAACAGTCAAACATTGCTGACTATTAAAAAATTGTTCTTTTTCTTAATTACAAATTTTCAAATTGAACTCGTTAAAAATGGTATATTTTAGACTGAAACAACAGATAGTTTATAAAGTTTCAATCGGAAGTTTACATTTGATTAACTACTAAGGCTTTCGAATTGAAACAGTTCAATTTTTAACGTCAAAATCGGTAAATTGATTAATTTTATCAGATTCAGAATCACCCTATTAAATTAATCAATTATTGTTCAATTGCGAATACATGAACTACAGTTTAATTTTTAAAATCATTACTTAATTTATATTTACAGTTGATCAACTTAAAACATTTTTTGTCCAAAAATTTCAGTTTCAAAAGATATTAATCTTGTATTGTGTAAGTCTTCAAAACTGCATTTTAACATTCTTTTAATTGAAAATGTACCCTTAAAAATGAAGATGTAAAATGGAAAACTTTGATCGTAAATGATTTTAGAATTCCACATTGTAAACTGAATGATTTCATAATTGAGAAAGTTAACAACTCAACTTAGCATTTAAAAAAAAGTTGAAGTGAAACTTATTTTAAATTGCATTATATATCTTGTGACATGAAATTTGTGATATTTCAAGTGATTAGATAGATTTTTCTTTGAAAAACTTGAAAAATACCGGGAAAACAATAAATTCACTGTCATTTCCCGCTCTCAAAAAATTCCGATCATCTCCTGGTTTCCCGGTCCAGCGTCCACCCTGAGTTATGATATTTCAGAATATAATTATGCTTCTCCAATGATAATACGTATTTCGTGCTTGGTAGTTTAACAGTTTTTCTTCAAAGAAACAATTAAAATAATATATAGTTCAATAATTCTGACATTGAAGTCTTTTAATTAACACAGTAAAAACTCTGGGATAAATTTTGTTGCACCTAATTTTAAGATGAGGTTCCATCTCGCTCGGAGTTGGGGCACGAAACTATCGCCTATTGTTTTTGCCGCAAAACTGTAAAAACAATTGACAGCAGGTGACGTTTCGTACCCCATGTCCGAGGGAAACCATACCTTTTGTAGTGGTAGGGGAGCGGCGGCGAATGCGGCGCACATAAAGGAAAATGCACGATTAAAATTCAAATATAAAGTAAAATATTGTAATAAAATATATTTTCTTCAGGCCAATATCTTACCAATGCTCTATGCATGGAGATAATTGAATTGAAGTTCATTAAAACAGTTAATTAATGTGTTTTCCAAAAAATTCATCTGCGCCAAGTTGTCCTACCTTGTTTGGTAATGTGGCGCGTTTCGATTTCAATTCATAATTATTGAATAAAAAACAAATTATGAAGAAAAATTAGTAAAATTTAATAAAAATAAGATAAATATATTTGCGTTTAATATTATTAACATATTTGAGGGATTATGTCTGCCGAAATTTTAAGAAAAAATGTTTTTTTAACAGTGCAGAATGTCTCGCCATAATTTGAGGGTTATGTCTGCTGAAACGTCAAAAAAAAAGATTTTTTGTTAACAGTGCAGAATGACTCACCAAAATGAAAAATAACATCATGAAGGATATATTTAAATACATATCAATGGGAAAACTTTTTAAACAATTCTTTATATTAAACTATAATATTAAGACAAGGTACAACCCGAATGCGCCATATTAGTCGCATGTGAATAGTATTTAATAAAGATTTTTTACATAAAATTTTATTAATTTCACTCAAAATTTTAAACTTTAAAGCATTCAAGAAACTCGGAACATTATATTTCCAAAAAATTTTATAAGTTTACACGAAACTTCTGTAATTTTTTTCTTGTTTTTAGCTACTCTGACAATACAAGCGAAAGAACCAAAACTAACTTTTCGTCATAAAAGCCAGGCAATTAATTTAATTATCCCAATTTGTTAATAATATAACGTTGAAAACATATATATATATATAATGAAACTACCTCAACAAGCAGAAAATGCATTAATATTCGAAAACTCGAACGCGCCACATTAGCCGCCGCGCCGCATTCGCCGCCGCTCCCTACCATGGTACCCTAAAATTAACGCTAGACTCACACCTTGTTTTTTCTGTAAAATTGCTATTCAATACAGTAAACACATTTTAATGTTTTTAAAAATATTGATAAATTTCAAAATAGTAAGCTTTCTCCGAAGTCTTTGACTTCTTTTTAAAGGTATTTTTATACTTTACGTTTTATTTTTTTTTTAAATTAAACTAATTTTTCCATTCAATCATTTATGCAGTTGAGGTAAACATCCCAGTAATCGTGACCTTAGTCCCAGTAATCGTGATGGCAATTTTCTTGCTATTTATGTGTGTACATTCGTGAAGAGTGATATAGTCTTCAAATATCCTATTCGTCTGAATTCAGCGAAAATATTTTAGGGGACCTTATTCATTTGAAAGTGTCAACACGAATTAATTTCAGTGTCGGCCAATTCATTTTAATCCGCGAGATTTCAAGTCAAGCTCCAATTCGCCAGAATTCGCCAGCGCGAATACAGTCTGGCTATTCAATCGAATTCTTCAAGTATAACTAACGCGCAGGGGCCTATAGGATCTGTTGTAAATATATGTATATTAATAATTCCTGTAGCTCAGTGTTGTCCTCTGGACTTATACACTTGGGATCGCTGGTTCGAGACTCGAGGCATGCAATTTTTATTAATTTTTTTCGAAATGACTTTGACCAAAAATTAAGGCAAATTGACATGCATTCAATTCGCGCTGGCTCAGTTCATTTCAACGAATCAGAAAGCAGAATTCGGGCGAATTTAAACATGTTAATTCGCCGCAATCCTCCCGAATTAGTTTCTTTTTGCTCGGATAGTAAGCTTCAATTTTTTTTTTTTTTTTGTTGAAAAATTCGAGTCTGGGCTTTAGGGGGGGGGGGGGGGCAAGCCGCCGTGCCCCCCCCTGGATCCGCGCCAGCGAACAGATCACTGTGAACTAGATAAAACTTAACTACTGTACACTTTTCACTAATTGGAAGAATGAGTCTTTTTAACTTCTCCCACGCATATAACATTAAATAATTTTAGTCGCCTGTAATCCGCTGAGGTTTAGCCGTTTTTTATCATAGCTTCTTCAACTTCTTTTAAAATTTCGTTATACCTTTCTACAGTTGGAAATCGTTGTATATTTTCCGATTTTGACAATTCTGATAGTTTATTTTCGAATCGATTTTTCATTTTAACCCCCAAGAAAAGGCTTAACAACCGTGCCGAAAGCTGAATAGCACCTGGTTGAGGTGTCTTAAACGGTCACACTGAGATACCGGGCGACCTCTCAGAGTATGCAGCCTTATCTTTGCATGCGGGGCTCTACAAGGATGGACGAACCCCTTCCCTAGCTGCTCGTGGAAACAACAATGATAACACCAAACATAGTTGTAGTAAGTGCGGTTCAAGACAATCGAATGCGCAGAGCTCCTGACAATGGGTCTGACAACAATGCCGACTACCCTAGAGTTGGCGGAGCCAATCAAGACAGAGTCAATGCGAGGGACCGGCAAAATCTCAATACTTTTAAGTGGACGGCTCGACTCAAGGACGACCTGCTGGAGTGATACGATACCAGTATGGCCCCTAAACAAGAAGGTTACATTGTACGACTGCATGCTCTGTGGTGCACGAAATACTCAGAGCTCTCGCACTTTTCGCATCAAGGTATGTGAAACCGTGCCGAGGAACTCCGAAAAAGGGGTTATGCAAGCGGAGCGCCTACTCTACCGCAAGCAAAACAAGTCGGCAACAGAGACAGAAAGGCGACACTGAGACAAAACGCGGGCAGGCATCCAATAGAGGAAGAGCGATTCTCCAGGACAAGGAGAAACATCAACACCTAGGTTTCTATCAAACCCAAAGATCTGCCTGGAACCGTTTGGTCCGCGGAAAGAGGTCCCCGGATTTTTTTTATGGACATTGTGCAGAATGGTCTCCTGAATCCGGCGGTATGAGGTGCTTTCGCGAATTTACGGTCGTTCTCTAGATATTGTTAATTGAACATGTGCAATTTTTTGTTTGCCTCGTAGTTTTTGCAACAAACGCAAAGCAAGCATATTATAATAATCGATTTTTATGCATTGTTTATATATCTTTTACAGATTTGGCCTCAGAATTAGTTAGATTGTGCTAAGACGCATGACATTTTTTTGCACATTTTTGCATCTAACCCATAGTTTATATAAAAAAAACCACAAACAAGTTTTGCAACAAGGTTCCTTTGAACCCGATTGTAGCCGACATTTATTAAAATTTTCACATTTTGTTTTCGCATTCTGTTAAAGAAACCATATAGGGATAATATTTGTCTAAGAATTTTTCCTGTATCTCGAATAGTTGATTTAAAAAAATAATTCAAAAGAAATGAAGTCATTGAAGATCAACAGGGATTGAAAATGTCAACCGATTTTTGTCAAACTTTTTCTGAATTTGTCGAAGTAATATAACGAGGCTAATGCAGCCTATTAAAATTGGATTAATTAATATTCTACAGAATTTTGATTTTTCTCCACTGGCTCTAATCTCAAACAATGGGAAGGTCTCGCCAGGCCAAAAACCGTCCGATCGACCGGCACCATGGGGGGTGGCACAAAGGAAGCAAAAGTCTAAATATCTTTCCATTGTTACAAAATTGGAGTCCGTTAAGAAAAATCGAAATTTCGTAAAATATTTATTAATCGAATTTTAATATGCTGCACTACCTTCGTTATATTTTTACGAGAAAATAAAAACAAGCTTGAAAAAAATCGGTTAATATTTTCAATACCTGTTGATCTTAAACGATTTAAATTTATTTTTTTATTTTTTTAATCAATTATTCGAAATACGGAAAAAAGTCTTAGACAAATTTTTTTCCTCTATGGCTTCTTTAACAGAATGAGAAAACAAAATGTGAAAATTTTAATAAATGTTGGCTACAATCGGGTTCAAAGAAACCTTGTTGCAAAACTTATTTGTGGTTTTTTTATATAAACTAAGAGTCAGATGCAAAAATGTATAAAAAAATGTCATGCGTCTTAGCACAATCTAACGAATTCTGAGGACAAATCTGTAAAAGATTCATAAACAATGCATAAAAATTGATTATTATAAAAAGCTTTTTTTGCAAAAACTATGAGGCAGACAACAAATTTCACAGGACAAAAATTGTTGACCAATGTTCTGCACAATATCCACTAAAAAAATTCCGGGGACCTTTCGGGTCATACCACCTCTCCTATGTGGCTCTCGGACTGTATCAATTGTAGTGTGTATAATGCAGCGAAAGCTTTGGCGAATGCAAACAGTAAAACAAAACCAACGGCTGATTATAAGACGAAAAGACGAATGCATCAACTCAGCACGAAGGTAGGCTGGGCAAGACAGTACGCGTCCCGCATTCAGTGTGTAATTGACTACATAACATCTCATCAAGTCAAAGCTGCTGACAATCAGGCAGCATATTGTTGACAGAATACGGCTATCATCACAGAATACGGCTACTATCTGACGCTAGGAGAAGTTTAGAGCGGCGGGAGAGGTGGGTCAGAGAAAATTAATAGTTTTTCTCTGACCCATCGCGAATCTTCCAAGATCACCCAGTTACTGTCGACCACTCGCCTAAACCAGAGGAGGTCGCAGCATTTTGGAGAGAAGTCTACGAAGTCCAGCATCCACTGAAAGAAGACTCAGAGAACATAAATAACTTCAAGGAGCTGTGTAGTGCCCTTATAACACCTGAGGCGGAATGCCCACCTATCCCTACTGAGGAGGTGAAAAAAGTATCAAGAGTATTACGTGGAAAAAGTTTCCTTCAACCCACCAGCATATTGCCCGTATTTTCACCTCATATCTAAAGTCGGAAGAGCGTATTCCGGAGTGGTTGGTGGAAGGACGCACAGTGATCCTGCCGAAGGTGGGCAACTTAGCTGACTCTAAGAATTGCAGGCCAATAACTTGTCTCAACACACTGTATAAGACCTTCACAGCTATCTTAAATGATAGGATTGTTCGAAAAATCGGACCTGTGTGGCGAGAGATATACGAACAACGCGGCTGAAAGAAAGGCGTAGTAGGATGTCGGGAGAACCTGCTCATCGATAGATGTGTCTGCAAAGATGCAGCATCCTACCAGGGCTACCTACCGATGGCCTGGATTGACTACTGGAAAGCTTTTAATTCAACCTCCCACAGACTTATCATCTGTGTGTAAGGTGCATAGAGAGATTGATGCCGCTTTGAAAAACCAGATTTACTATCTCATCTGGAAAACATCGTGTGACAAATAACAACGTCACCCTTCAGAGAGGTGCCTTTGAGGGCGACACCATGAACCCTCTCCTCTCTTGCCTCACATTATTGCCACTATCTCTCGCATTTCGCCATGGATGATCTTAAGATCTAAACCAAAAATAAAGAGCAACTAGATCTAGCTTTAAGGATTATCGAGAAATGTACTCGGGAAATAGGAATGGAGTTTGGTTAGACAAATGAGCCAAGGTTTACTTGAAGCGAGGAAAACTTAATGGCATCCCCGATGACCCTGAGCTCGTCGACAGAAGAGCTATACGACACCTTGGCGGTGGAGAGACCTATACATACCTGGGCTGGCCACAGAGCCGCATTCAGGACGTTACATCTATAAAGGATACTCTCCGATGCAGATAAAAACGTCTCATCCGACGGATTTGGTCTTCCGAACTGTCGGCGAGGAACAAAGTATCTGCAACTAACATGCTTGCCATCCCGGTAATATTCTATTAATTTGGAGTGGTTCCATGGACGAAGGACGACCTCAGATCCCTCGATATCGTCACACGAAAGGTTATACACATGAACAAAAGTGTGCACCTTAAGTTTTCTGTTCCGCGACTTTACATCTCACGCCGTCAAGGTGGTCGCGGAAAACTAAATCTGGAATGTTTTAACAACAGCATTATTCTGGGTACAGCACATACAGCCGCAAATGGACGAGACGCTGCTCTTAAAGTGGTCAAGAAACACGAACACAGAAAGAAATTTTGGACGCCTGCGGTACTTATACGTAACGACAGAGAGGCGAACGACGCGCCAAACTTTTGGGACAACAACAGACCCAGAACTTAGTAAGACGGTTGCGTTCTTTTCTGGAGACGCGGTTGATACACCTTCGCGGCCTCGCCTAAATTTACTTATATATAACTAATGATAAATAGGAAGACTCCAATTTCGTGCAAACTTTTGATTTTAATAGGATCTCTCTTTTTAATTCCAAGCATAGAAATGTATAAGTCGGATCAACTACTGCAGCACGTTTATGTTCTCTCGTTTGGGACAGCAGTGTTCCCAGATATGAGGGAGCAACGTTGTAGCACATTTTAAGACCGCCGCTGCACGAAAAATAGCGCTGCTGTCGCGTTAAAATCGAGGTTGTGTTGCCTTACCACTCCGAACGTAACAGCTATTTTAAATTTCTTTCCGTGAACAAGTGGGCAAAGGAGCGTTCCTGTACAAAGCAGCGGAGGAGGCTGCTGAAACACTTGACTTCAATATCAGGGATGAGAAAAATGCATCAAACAATATTATCCATCTCGAGTATTCACATCTGAAGGCCCGGATCAAGAAAGCATAGGAGAAAAACTTCCTCGAACAGCTCCGTGAACAGCTCCTCGACAAGAGGATGCACGGTATCTGCCACAGAAATGTGAAGGATCAGTTGATGTCGTATGACCTAACGTTTGATTTCCTTAAATCACCCGGATTGAAGTCGGGCACGGCGGTTTTCATTCTGGCGTGTCAAGACGGTGTCATTTCCACTTTAGCACACTGTCGCCATATATTGAGCCAAGACATTCCCGATGATAGCTGCAGAGCGTGGCATGCACACTCTAAGCATCTGGGACACATACTATCTAGTTTTCCAACTCATGCGGGAACGACCTCACTATTACGGCATTAGCCCTCACACCACTCCGCCAAACGACAAGAACATCACAGCCAAGGAGAATGAAAAGAAAGAGAGGTATAAAGATCTTATAAAGGAATTGCGACGGTTATATCCACAATATTCTGTTAAGCTAGTCGTCCTGATCATCGATGCTCTTGGTTGCGGATGGAGGGTCCCTGTACTAAGGTTTTCTGCTGAATATGGTTACAATAATTAATTAGCAGTCGCGGGAAATTGTCCAGGGATGGTCCCGAAGGAAGAACCCCCAAGCGAAGCTTCTCAGAGTATGCAGCCTTATCCTTGCTTGAGGGGCTCCACAAGGCTGGACGAACCTTTTCCCTGGCTGGTCGTGGGAACAACAATGACACCACCAAGCCACTAAAAAGATGTAGGTGCGGTTCAAATCAATCGAACGCGCAGAGCACCCGAAAATAGGTCGGCAAACAGTGCCGATCACCCTAGATTTCGGGGTGCTGAAAATAAATTAGATGGAAATACGATAACTTGCTGGACTGCTACGATGCCAGCATTATCCCTGTTCATGGAGGCTGAATGGCGCGTATGCACACACTGTGGTGCCAGAAACACCCAGCGCTTCAACACGTTTCGCATCAGTCTGCGAAATCAAGCTGCCTACCTCTCGAAAACTGTATATCTACACAGAGCGCTTCCCCAACCGCTGTGTGAACAAGCCACAGACGAAGAGGAAGAAGCGACATTAATACCACTCACGGAAAGCAGGCACCTCCTAAAGATGATCGCGATTTCAGAACAAGGAGGAACATAACATCCAGGTTCCTCCTATGCCCCAAGATCTGGCAGAAATGGATGCCTTCCTTCGTGAGGATAACTCGGAGGAGTCCGACCTCTGGACCATAAATTGTTTCGTTTATGGTGCGGCGAGAGCTTTGGCTGATTCAAATCGAAGGCTAAAATCGACGATGGACCAAAAGACCAAAAGACGCTGACATCAACTGAAGAAGTAGGCCGTTCGCGGAAAGAGAGCGATGGGTCAGTCGGTCAGGGAGAATCAACAGTTTCTCGCTGACCCATCGCGCCTCTTCAGCGATCTCTCTCTTTCTTTCGAAAATCCTCCCAAGCGCGACGAGGTAGAGACTCTTTGGAGAGAGGTATACAAGATCCCAAAGATACTGGATTTGAAAGAAAACACTGAAAATATCATCCGCTTCAAGGAGCATTGCGACCTCATAACAACTGCGGAAGAATGTGCATCAATCACTGCCGAAGAGGTGAACAAAGCACTTAGGAACACGAATAACTTTTGCGCTGCAAGACTAGATGGTATCAAGAACTTCTGGTGGAAGAAGTTTATTTCTATGCACCAACATTTGGCCCGCATTTTCACCTCATCTTTAAAGTCGGAGACGCTCATTCCGCAGTGTCTTGTTTTAGGATGCACTATACTCCTACCGAAGAAAGTCAGTCCAGCCCAGAGAATTACAGGCCAATAACTTGTTTCAACACGCTGTATAAGACCTTTACAGCTATCCTAAACGACAGTATTGTTCGAAGAATTGAGCCTGTATGAGGAGAGATGTACGAACAACGCGGCTCGAAGAAAGGTGTAGCAGGCTGCTGAGAGAACCTGCTAATTGACAGGTGTGTCTGCAAAGACGCTGCAGCCCACCGGCGCGCCCTGACGATGGCCTGGATTCACTACTAGAAAGCTTTCGATTCAACCTCTCCTAGACTTATCATCTGTCTGTTGGAAAGACTGAAGGTTCATCCAAGCATAGTGAGATGCATAGAGACTGATGCCCCTTTGAAAAATTAGATTTACTATCTCATCTGGAAATTATTGTGTGACATCGAACAGCATCACCTACCAAAGGAGCATCTTTCAGGGCCACATCATGAGCCCTGTGCTCTTTTGCAACACACTTCTGCCACTATCTCTCGCACTACGCAATTCTCCTGGCTGTTCCAGCGGTGACACTAATCGTCGCGAGCCTATGGTGACTCATGTATTTTATATGGATGATCTGAAGATCTATGCTTCTAGTCAAAGCCAACTTAAGAGTCCTATGAAGATCGTCGAGGGAACTCTGAGCTTGTGGATATAAGTGTTATCAGACATCTTAACACTGAAGAGACACATACATACCTGGGCGTACCTCAAAGCAACATGCAGGACGTAACATCAGTGAAGGAGTTTCTCCGAAGCATATACAGGCATGTTCTTCGACAGAATTGGTCTTCAAATCTGTCCCCATTGAACAACGTATCTGCGACTAACATGCTTGCAGAGAAGCTTGATTATCAATTTGTCCATTCCGTGATTATACATTCCTCACCGTAAAGGCGGGTGCGAACTTCTGAATCTCGAATGTCTTCATAATCGAATTGTTCTGGGCAGAGCTTACATCGTTGCAAATGGAAGAGATCCTCACCTAAAAATGGTCAGGAAACACGAGATGATTGGCAAAGGAGCGTTTATTTACAAAGCCGCAGAGCAGGCGGCCGAGACCCTTGGCCTGAATTTTAACATCAGAAGAGAGGAAAGTGCATTACTCCATCTAGATGCCTCACTTCTAATAGTCGAAGTAAAGAAAGCAGAGGTTGAAAAATTCCGCCAACAGCTACTCGGCAAGAAAATGCACGGAATCTTTCACAGAATTGTAGAAAATCAACCCTTGTCGAAGGAGCTAACTTTTGCTTTACTCAGATCATCAGGACTTGATTCAGGTACAGCGGGTTCAATTTTCGAATGCCAGGGTGGTGTCATTTCCACCTTAGTATGCCATGATCGCATTTTACATCAAGAAGTTCCCAGCAATAGGTGCAGACTGTGTCAGACACACGTTGAGTACCTAAAACACATACTATCCAGGTGTCCCACTCACGCGGGAACGACTTATCTCTAAAGACATAATGCGGCTCTAAGATTGCTTTACTACTATCTTTGTCGCTCTTACGGTGTTCGCCGCGACCCTGCCCTGCCGAACGCTCTGAGGGAGATAGAGTCAATTGTCCAAAACGAGAAGTGCCAAATTTTCTAGAACTACGATTTTCGGACAGCAGTCTCCATTGCACACTCGAGTCCTGACATTGTTCTCCAGGACTTCAAGAAATGAGCTATATTCGTGATCGAATTCTCGGCTCCGGCCGACTACTATTTGAAACTTCAAATCCTACTCTCATAATTACACATTGGTAACACTTAAATCCTTGAGTTTAAAACATATATAAGCGTGCACATGAATGTATTTACTCTTAAGCATGTATATTTGCGTATGTACACTTACAGTATTACTGGTAATAGACCACATCTAATTATGTGTATTTTAGTTTATTTCTTTACTCCTGTTAAATACCTATTTTTAATTTTGATCGTTATATCGACCTTAGAAGGGAGCTGCAGCTACAGTACCCAAAATATTCGGTTTAAGTAATTATCCTTCTGATCGGTGCTCTCGGAGGTGCGAAACTATCACTGGTTCATAACCTTAAAGCCATACCCGCGTGCCAAAAACATACGAAGGCACTTGTGAGATGGATGCAGAAAGCTGTCATCCTTGGGTCGCTCCAAGTCCTCAAGACACACGAGGGTTTCGCTGGCCTGTCGTTGTGATTTCGTCGTTCCCTGTCACGGTTGTTAGACGTGACCATAGGTGTGATTTACCGCGGTTCTATTGGGAGCCGGTGTCATTATCATAGATGGCAGTTGCACGCACGTAGGAGTGGGCATTTCTAAACACCCCGAACAGAGAACGCGTTTTTAATAAATATTAGCTATATGACTATTTATTAGTTTTTTTCACAAATTGAGATTTTTTTAAGCTGACAGAACATCAGTTATGTTATATTTACACCTATTTATTTCTTCGCGAACTATTTTTATGGTATTTAGAATTACACTTAACATTTCTTTGTCGGCATTTACATATTTTATCAATGCAATATCGCTTGCAATTACAATAGATAAATCCCTGCCTTGATAAAGAATGTAAACTTGAAGCAGAACGAAGATTTACTTGTCTATCCGTAAAAGCTCAATTCTATAGTACAATGTCTCTCAAATACCATTTTGCATCCCAAATTTATAAAAATTGTTTTTGTCACACTGAAATTGGTTGATACTAAGTTGAGAGTGCATTAAAAAGAAATTCTGTTTGAAACAACCAGAATAGAATGTTAAATATGCCCTTACTATTAATTCTGTTCAAACGAATCAGAAGTTTTTGGTTGACGATATTCTAGTTGTTTTAATTAGTTTGTCTGGTAAATTAAACCAGAATTTCTCGCATGATTAACAAGAATTCTTTACTTGATAGTGTTCTGGTAGTTTAGGATTCAAATACTCTAGTTAACATAACCAGATATTCTGGTAAACTTGACGAGATGTTCTGGTAAGCTCAACAACATATACTGGTAAACAACGATTTTCGACTATCGAATTCCGATAGTTTTCTACCTTGATGTATTCTTCCTAACCCCTTATATATTTAAAAGATATGTGAAACGTCCTTATCGACTTTTTATACTGATTATCTAATATATAATACCTGTTTTTTCACCCTTGATTTTGACGATGATTCTGTGTTTCAGATTGTACCGGCTCAATAAAAATGCTAGTTTTTTATCACAAAAAGGAAGTTTTATTTTTCAAAAAATGCGTCCTCTGTATGTAAAGAAAACTAAAACGGATTCGGGACGTTTCATTTCTGCTAGACCTAGTTAAGTACATTTAAGAATGCATTTAGAAATGCCTACTCCTACTATACGTTCATTAAATGTTGACCCCTGTACAAAAGTGGGAAAAACGCAGCGAAAAAAATCGCCAATAAACAAAACTAAATTCATTGCAAAGATTATTTTATTCTGGACAAATAATATATTCAACGGCAGTCACTAAAAATATTATTTCGAAAGATTGAATGCGTCAAAGGTTATAAGCAGGGTTCAAGGACCTACTTTTTCATTCGCAGACTTTCAAGTGTCACATCTTTGTGAAAAATTATGGAAACGGGTTGAAAAAATTAGGTATCTTTCTGAAAGCTTTCTTAATATATATTCGAAAAAAAAATTCCAAAATATTATTATTTTAGCCTACAAAATTATTCATGTGCTTAAGCTTGAAATGTTTCAACAAAATCTACGAATTCAATTGTTTGACAAAAAACGTTGTGAAATTAATACGAAAAGCGTTATTAGCTAATATTTTTTCGGCACAATTTTTTGCGCCGGAGAACGAAAGGTGTAAGCGATACTCTTAGCAGGGCACTGTTCAGTCCTGGTTTGAGATTCAGACTTTTCACCAGATATAAATCGTTCTCTCCAGATGTTGGAAACAAAAGCAGAAAATAGAAGTTAAGAGTTATCAAAGGCGTAAGACATTTTTCTTGTAGTGTTAAATGCAAGAAATATAAATTTTGACTATGCAATTCAAAATTAAATTCAATTACATTTATTCAGTTTCTAATTAAAATCTTTTTAAAATCTAGTAAATATTATTTCATTTTCGCAAGTCATTATTTATGTAATCGAATATAATTTTTTCAGTTGTTTAAACAAAGGAAATGGTTTTAAAATTAACATTGTTTAAAACAAAAGTTTATAATTTATAATTATAATAATAATTAATAATAATAAAGAGAAGGAAGGGGATTTGGTTGGTTGCCTTCTCATTTTTCTTTTCTCATTTTTCTTTCCTCTTTTTTATTTTTGTGCAAAGAAACAAATTTTGTTTTGTTTTTAGGAATTGCAATAGGAGCATTTTGTGGTGTTTGTCCAAATTTGATCGTTGAATTCTTGTTTTATTTTCAGGAATTCTATACAATAATTTATAATTTAATTCATTACAAACATTGAAATATAAATGAATACATTAGTACAAGTATTAAAATGTATTTTTTATTTTAATAACACTATTATTTGTTTCTTTAAAATTTTAAATACTGAAAATATTCTCGCTGAAATCGAAATGCCTATGAAACGTAAGCAGCAGCTCTTAGGAATAGATCAGATATAATATACGAATGTGGAAGTCTGCGTTTCAATAACTGAGTCCAATTAACGCATCCAAAGCAAGTACTTTAACCACTCCGCACAATTCTCCACCCACTAACCTCTAATTTCCTAAAAGTAAGCCTGTTGGCTATTGCAAATTTTGTGAACTCTGAATTATTTTCTTGTCTAAAGTCAGCCACATTTTTATGAGCCTTGCGGGAGCTCCAGTCTTATTTTAAAAATTAAAAATAAATACAAAATTGTTTATTCATTACGAAATATTTAACGGAATATTGCGAATATGAAAAGTCGCTTTTATGAACCACAATCGTAAATCATATACATATTTTTATTTCTTTTAATTTGAAACGATTATAAAATTGAAATCAAGGTACGCTACAATTGAAATCGTAGATTCTTGTGGAAAATTTCAAGCCTAAACACATCGTTCTATCGTTATTAGGGGCTGAGCTAGCCTGATGCTATATATACATTATTTTGTAGGATAAAATTATTAACATTTTCGAATTTTCTTTTCGACTCTGAATTAAGAAAGGTTTCAGAAAGATATCTGATTTGTTTGAACCCGTTTCCATCATTTTTCACAAAGATGTGACAACTGAAAGTCCACGAAGGAAAAATTAGTTCCATGGACCGTGTTTTTAACCTTTACCGCTTCACACCTTTCGAAATAATTTTTTTAGTGACTGCATTGAAAAGATTATTTGTGCAGAATGAAGTTATCTTAGCAATGAAGTTAGTCTTGTTTTACAGCGATTTTTTTCGCAGAGTTTTTCCCACTTTTGTAGAGGGATCAACATTTAATGAACGTATAGTAGGTGACTGACAATTCTGGCCAGCACTGTAAATGCAAAATGTTTATGTATTTGCATGAAATTATCATTACCTTGAAACTTAGCTTATGTGACCGTCCCCAAAAAAGGGAATTTTTTTAAATCAACAACCTTTTTTGTTATTAAACTTCAAATATAGGCTAGATAAGCGCACTCATAGGCGGAACGAGAGAATTTAATAAAAAATTCAAAAGATAACGGAATTTACAATAATTCAACGTGCATTCTAAAAATTTTAGAAGGATGCAAAAGATTTTAATGGAATTTAGAGACTTCCGCAGAATTCTGAAGAATTACAAAAAAACGAGTGCATCTTAACTCAGTAGTAGTTCACGGTCCACCAAACCTGATGAATTTGGAAATAGTTTAAAAGGATTTTTATGTTTTCAAAAAAATTCAGAAAATTAAAAAAAAATCAAGTTATATCCTGAATTATACGAGAAAATGCAAAGATCTTTAAAAAAAATCAAAAGATTACAATTAATTTTAAGAAATCAAGAGAATTCTGCAGAATTCAAATGACTAATGAATTTACAATAATTCAACGTGAATTCTGAAAATTTTAAAGAATTCAAAAGATTTTAATCAAATTCAAAGACTTCTACAGAATTTTGCAGAATTGAAGAAAACCAGTGCATCTTGATTCAATAGTAGTTCACCGTCGACCAAAGTTGACGAATTTGGAAATAGTTGAAAAAAATTCCATGCTTTCAGAAGAATTCCGAGAATTCAAAACATTTGATTGAATTCTACATTAATCAGGGACGGTAACTGATTATTTGCAATAATGTACGAATTATCTGGGCTCACTGAATTTATTTGTGCTACGCTCACCAAATTTCGGAGAACCTAGCCTACATTTCCATTTTTTCCATGCACCGAATTTCGGTTAGCCAATATTTTATCTCGAACATGTTTAAACAAAAGAATTAATTTTTTTGCAACGTTATTTTACGGTTCGATAAAACTTGAGCCCATCCGATTTAAACAGACAAACACATTCGTAATCGCATTTTTTTTTTTGAATGCTCGAAGCAAGGTGAAGTTACCGCGGTAGGAGATATTGCTTTTCGGGTTCGCATGCACACTCGCAACTATCTGTTCATCTACATGCAATTTCAATGCCCTGTAGTACCCAAAATATGCACCGTAACCAAAAATGTTTTGGGACTTTTCGATTTGAATTTTTTTTCTATCCGTCATTACAAGGAACGACAATACTCCTGGAAAACCCTGTATATCAGTGCCGCTAGCGGAGCGTAAAGATGTAGTTGTACGCAGGCCCTCCAAACAAGCCTTCGGATTCATTTGGTAAAAAATAAAGAACGCCTTCAGTTTCTGGCGGTGTCTCTGTATAATTGATAGTTAGTACCCTTTGGCGCAGCACCATTTTTCATTACAATTTGATGCGTTTTGTAAATTGTTGTTTTCTTCTGTTCAACTTCAGTTGTTTTGTTAAAAATATTAATTACTTTCTGGAGATGTAATAGGGTTTGTGGATCTGGTTTTCTTCTTAGGATTAAATTTCATTTGAAATCATGATTCTTCAAGGGTTCTAGGCGTGTTTGGATTTCTTTAAGGGATGGTTTATCTTTAGTACTAACGTAACCCTTTTTTTATACTTTCTTCTTATTGCTATTTGGAATTATTGACAAAGTTTTTTTAAATTCTTTTGAATTTATTTCCATCAATTCACTGGATTCTCCTAATTCTTCTAATTCGGAACAAGTTTTTTGGCATTTTTCTACTATAAATTCTTCCTCGGCAATTAGGAATCAGCCTTCATTCTTTTTTGTACCATGTTTATAGTTGCTATCAACAAGAATTCGTGAGCGTTTGTATTTTTTTCGTCTGATTTATAAATATTTTGATATTTAAAGGAATCTAAGTTCATTTGTGCGCTTGCCATGTTAACCGTTGGTATTCGCGAGAGCGCGTCAGCATTAGTATTATTTTTGCCTTTTTAATAAACGATTTCATAATCGTATTCTAACAATTTGAGTCTCCATCTCATTAAGGACGTACGGTCACGAACACACTTTTCTTGCGGATTTCTTTAATCTTTGACTATAGGTTCTTTGGAATGATATCTAAACGTTTGCGAAATTTGAAAAATATTGTCCTCTCCTGAGCTGAGATAATTAAGATCAAAGTTGACCCCTTATACACGTAAAGCCTATCCCTAGCATAGGAAAATGTTACATTTTCAACTCCAACTCGTTCACTATTCTTACCGTTTTTTTAAACTAATATATGTTAGACGGGGGATTCATGAAGATTTTTTAAAAATTTCAGAATTTTTATCCTCTTAGTTTGAGAATGAGAGGTATGCAAAGTTTGAGAATTTTGAACTTTACGAAACATGAAATAATCACGTGGTAGCCATCCGGCAACGCTGTCGGAGCACCTAGCGGGGTCAGCGCATGCGCAACAGCTTTTACTCTTTTATGAAAAACTTTCTTTCTCATAAATTTACCTTTAATTACTAATCGATCTGTCACTTTCAACAAATGTCACGTTTTCATTCGCAGTCAAAGAGCACAACTGTCAAAGCAGACACCATGAACAATGCGACGTTGCCGCGTCTACGCTCGGATCTTGAGGAGTTAGTGTGTACTCGTCTGTATATACTACTTCTCTGTGTGTCCCGGCGCCTTTGACCGGGCGCGTCCCCGGGTTGCGGATAGGGGGGCCATGTACCGAGGGTTTCTGCTAAATACGGTTACACAACTCAATAAGCAGTCGCGGACAATGGTCCAGGGATGATCCCGAAGGAAAAATCCCCAAGTCAAGGCGTTAACAACCGTGCCGAAGACTGCATGGCACCAGGGTGTGGTGTTTTGAACGGTGTCTCTAGGATACCAGAGGTCGCCTCCTAGAGTATACAGACCTTACCCCCGCATGCGGGGCTCTGCGGGGGTGGACCTATACTTCTCTAGCTACTCGTGGGAATCTAATGGCGAATCTACAGAATCAAAATCGAAGTGTGTGTGAGGAGTTGGGAGGCGAATTGGACGTTGTGGAGGAGTTTGACTTCAGTCAAAAGACGCTGGCTAGGCAAGACCAAATGTGGGCGGCAAAAGATATGAAGGAGTGCCAAGAACTTGTAAACAAGCTCAGGGATGTTTTGGCGAAGATGCAGGCTTTCTGCGACACGAAGCGGAATATGTTTATGCCAATCAGGCATGGACTTTCTGAAGCGACAACTCTTTTGAGGAAACTGGAATTCAGTATACACTCTTTTGGTGCGTCTTAGCAAGACGCGTTAAAATACGCTGGAAGGGAAGTCGCGAAGAAGTATAAGAGGATGGCGAATACGAGTAAGGACACAAGCCAAAGCGGGACTCAAACCAAAGAAGCTGTGGAGGCTACCACTCCCCAAATTGGAACCGAGAGAGGGAGCCTTCTATGAGTCTCGTCGAGGCAAGTGCACCCAGGCCGGCGACAAAGAAGCCGATGACCCGCACTACCACTGTGGCGTCCTCGACTCCGAAGAAGCCAGACGGAGAGACCAGGCCTGACCCAAATATCAGGAAGCAGGTGAAGAAGGTGCAGAAACGAGCCCAGCCCGAGGCGGTTGTTATCAAACCGGCCGAGGGTATGAGTTACGCTCAAGTCTTTAGAGACCTGAAAGAGAAGGTAAACCCTGACGCCCTTGGCGTTAAAATCCGGGGGGTCAGGAAAACTAGGAACGTGAGATCTTGGTGGAAGTCGGACCAGCATCAGGCGGCAGAGACAAACTGTCAAAGCGGCTGTAAGAAGCCACTTTGGGGACGCTGTTGGAGAGGTTAAGGTAAGCCTCACAAAGAAACCCTACAGAGGTAATCTGAGGGCTTTTGTGGAACTTAAAAAAGAACTGGCTTCAAGACTCCTTCGAACAGAACACCTGAAGGTAGGATGGGTGTCCTGTAGAGTCAAGAAAAAGACGGAGGTGCCACGGTGCTACCGCTGCCTGGGCTTTGGCCACATGGCGGCGGGCTGCAGTTGTCCAGACAGGACAAAGGCCTGCTGGAGATGTGGCAAAGAGGGCCATAGGGCTGCGGCGTGCGGAAGTGCGCCACAGTGCTTCCTCTGCGCTGCAACAGAAGGAGAGCCCCGGACTGACCATCAGCCGGGGGCGATGAGATGCAGGGCGTTTCGAGAGGTGGCTTCGGTGAAGAGGCCTCAAGGACGCGCTGCCTAATTGGGTATACCCAACCAGGATGCCGAAGGCCGACGAGCCCATTGTGTGGTTTCACCACACTACTGAGGACGATGCGTGCATCCTGGTTGGATGACAATCTGAAGAATGCCAAGCTGGCACGTAAAGTTAGAAGCCGAAGCACGGCTTAGTGGCCTTACCCCCATGTCCTTGAAGTAATGCGAAAGCGGTTCCGAGGACATGGGTTGGCAGGAAGAGGAGGTGAGTTTAGTGGGTATTACCGTTTTTTAGGTCGAGCCCCACACTCAGTGCGTAAATGCATTCTCACCTCCTCTACAAAAAAAAAAAAACTTCTCTATGTGTAGTGTACAATCACAGCCAAAAATTTTCTCTTAGATCTGACAGGAAATTGATTAATAAAACATTATACCGGCATAATTATCTAATTTTTGACTTTCTTCGACGTAAATAAGCTACATATTATACATTGAAGGGTTAATAAAACTTATATCACTCAAACAGTATTATTTTCCGACATGGACTTAGGATTAACTTTTTGCAGATAGTATGCGCGACAGTACCTCCTTAATCGCCTCGTCGGAACCTTCACATTCATTAAATATACTAACGGTTTATGGTCGGTCATGATTTTAAGCTTACGTCCGTACAAATATTGTCGGTAATGTTTTACAGTCCATACTATCGCGAGAAGTTATTTTTCTTTAGTCGTATATTTTTCTTCAGCTTTATTTAAACTACGTGAAGAAAAGATTTTTCTTCAGCTTTATCTAAAATCCGTAAAGAAAATAATAAAGGTAAGTCTTTGCCTAGTTCGCCCTGTGATAAGGCTGCGCCTAAAGAATAATTAGAGGCGTCTGTCGTTAAGAAAAAAATTTTATTCCAGTCGGCATACTGGATGATTGTTTCAAACATTAAAGCTGTTCTTAATTTTTCTAAAGCATCTATTTGTTCTTGTTTAAGCTCAAATCTAACTTGTGCTCTTAAGAGGGCTGGGGACACCCGTAGGAATTCTGAGTTGAGTGTGTGAGAGAGACAGAAATATGATAAGCACGCCCTAAAGGGTGGAGCTTGTTAATGAAAAAAAAAATTTCGACAACCAATCACCGTAGGAATATTTTCAGGAAAAAAAGGGTTTTCAACATTTTAAACTTTATTTCGACTTCTTCGGCTATATTTTATGTATAACCATTGTTAACAATTATAACGTATGTGGTATGCCTGGATTCGTAAATAAATAAGGTAGATCGACAATTTGTCAAATTTTAATAAATATTGATGGCATTAAAAATATTGTAAAAGAAAACGTTGGTCTGAAAATTATTGAATATTATGATCACTGCGCATGCGTGAGAGAGGGAGAGTAAGTCAGGGAGGAAGTTTGGGCAGTGTGTGCTGCGCACGGAGCAAGAGTCCGTGAGTGAAAAAAGGCAAGTTATGCGTAGTAGCCGCGGTAATGGCTGCAAATGTCTGAACAAGAGTTTGATCGTTTTCAACGTGGCCTTTTCGAGGCTATTGGTGTTAGAACGAGAGCAATGACGGACAAAAAAAATTTGGAGGTCGATTCCGAGATCGAGAGACAGAGGCAAAAGAGATCGCAGGAAAAACAAGAGTATGAACAACAGCTGACGGAAATGCGGAGCGAAATGGAGCGGCAAAGAGTGGAATTGGAACAAGTTAAGTTGCAAGCTCAAAGAGAAAAAGAAGTTTTCGATAAAGCTACTCAGGGTAGAAGTGCGAATCGAGAGATTGGGTTGAGTTCAGATGATTCTAATCGATCAAGTCAGATGCACGATCAGTTGGCGCAGGCGCTGAGCTCGCTTACGGTTGTATTGGGAAATTTGACGATACCGAGAGCTGAAAATGTTCAAACGGCCATGGCAGATTTAAAAACAGTAATTCGAGATTTTGAAGGCAACGACGGCAGAGCAAGCGGGAGCTTGGATTCGAGAACTGGAAAATTTAACGACATTAAATGGATGGACAGATGCAGTGGCACTGAGTGTGGGAAAAGCGCACTTGAAGGGTGGCGCTTTGAAGTGGTTGCTGACCAAGATGGCCACGATTGTTGATTTCGCGTCATTTGTGCGCGAGTTTCGGTCAACATTTACATATCAACGCCGCACGAGTAAAAAGCTTAGAGCCATGATGGCGCGCACACAGGGATATGCAGAAAGTGTTCAGGATTATTTCCTTGACAAAGTTTGGTTGTGCCAAGGACTGAACCTTTCTATGACAGAAATTCGAGATGAAGTAGCGAGTGGTCTCTGGTCTCGCGAAACAAATAACTTTATGCTTAGCCGAGACTTTGGGAACACGGAAGAAATGCTGCAGGAACTGGTGCGATTCGAGAAGATTGACAGCGGAAGGAGAGAACGGATTGGAGAGAAAAGAGGAGGGAAAACTCTTTAAGCAAGAGAAGGACGAGGTAAACCGACGACACAAAAGTCCAGAGAACAGCGAACAGAAGGAGGCGAAGCCGACGAAACTTCATTACAGCGAAGCGAAAGGTTAGTTAGAAAATGTTTTGAATGTAATAAAGTGGGACATTTATCGCGCGACTGTACGGAAAAAAGGAAGGAAATAGTATGCTATTTATGTAAGGGTGTAGGGTATATTGCGTCACGTTGCCCGAAGCGCAACGAAGAAAAGCCAAATAAAGAGAATAAAGAAAGTGTACAAACCGTAAGAGATTTGCATGTCGCGGAATCGATAGGAAAGTTTTTGAAAGAAGTAGAAGTAGGAAGTGCGAAAATGCAAGCGCAAATTGATATGGGTGCTTCAGTGAGTACGATTAAAGCGACGACAGTTTTGCGTGAGGGTTTTACCATGCAAAGAGCAATGTCATTGTGGGGGGCATTTGGTGCGGGTGCTGTAGAATCACCCGGTATTATTAACGAAATTTTGAGTTTTGAGGGATTAAAACCGAGACAAGTTGCTTTTAGAGTGGTGCCAGGCAATGCCCAAAATGTCGACGTGATTATAGGACGAAATTTTACGGAAGCGCTAGACCTAACCTATACGAGATACGGATATGACTTAACCTTTAATGATATCGACCCTACTTTATTTGCGGATAACGAAAAACAGAAAATTAAGTTGTTTTCGAATGAAAACTTTGAAGTACCTCCAGAGTCGGTACATTTAATTAACGTAATGACGGAAATTGGGGAAATTAAAATGCCGGTAATTAATTTAGCGGAAAACCCTCAGAAAGTAGAAATTGGTCAAGCGATAGGAGAACCGATATTGTCATTTGAGGTCGGAAAGATAGAAGTAGAAAAGAGAGACAAGATTACGATTCCTGATGTTGTCACGGATGAGGAGGTTACGACGGAACAAAAACAACAACTAGTAGAAATTTGTAATGGGAATAGAGAATGCATCTCGAAAAATTTAGATAAACTCGGACGGACGAATAAAATAGAAATTAAAATTGAGTTAAAGGAAAACTCACAGCCGGTACAATCAAACCCGTACAGGCTAAACGCGAAAGATCGGTTAGCTTTAGAAAACATCATTCAGGAATATAAACATAAAGGGATTGTTACGGAAACGGATTCGGAATTTGCAAGTCCAGCGTTCATTATAAGAAAAAAAGATAACTCGCCTAGAATGGAGATGGATTATCGAACGCTCAATGCAATTACTAAGCCGGTAAATTTTCCTGTTCCAAATTTTGACGATATGCTCGAAAAGTTCAATGGTGCGAAGTATTTTATAACTTTGGATTTAGCGCCGGATATTTACAGATGCCATTGACTGAGGGATCAAAAGATTACACAGCTTTTATAACAGAGACTCAAACTGGGAAATTTGAACGAACTATGTTTGGGCTAGTTGGTGCTCCAAAATACTTTGCAAAGCTAATGGATCGAGTTTTAGGTGTCGCGAGAAAAAAAGGGATTGCATTTACTTTTTTTGATGATACATGTATTTTCGCGAAAACATGGGAACAGTTAATGGAAAATCTAAAATTTGTTTTAGTATTATTAAAGGACGCTTCTTTAACCTTGAACTTAGCAAAATGTAAATTTGAAATGAGAAAAGTAGAATATCTTGGGTATGAGATTTGTGAAGGAGAGATCCAACCGGGAAAACGAAAAATAAATGCAATTGAAGAGTTTCCGAGACCTGAATCGAAACACGAAGTTAGACGATTTATGGGATTAGCCAGTTTTTTTAGACGATTCATTCCGAAGTTTTCAAATATAGCTGTACCAATAACAAACTTATTAAAAGATACAGTTACTCTTGAATGGACTAAAGAGTGCGAAGAAGCTTTTCAAACTTTGAAAAAGAGGTTAGTAGAAAAACCGGTTTTGAAGGTATATAATCCCAAAGCTTATAAGACAGAGCTTCACACAGATGCATCATCAAAGGGAGTGGGTGCGATTTAATTTCAGGCAGAGGAGGAAGGTAGGTCGCTACAAACGGTATACGCGGTGAGTAGAAGGACAAGCGAAATTGAAGAAAAATATCATTCTAACATTGTGAGAGATATAGCTTACCTGTAAAAGTTCAAGATGAAATTAGGGAGAAAATAGAGAAGACACAATTAGAGTATAAAGATAGGTATGATGCGAGAATACTAAAGAACGTAAGATTTTAGTGCGGAGATATTGTATTCATGAAAAGAAACCCGATTACGACTGGAAGCTCTACCAAACTTCAGAAAACATTTGTTGGTCCATTAGTAGTGGTCGGAATTCATCCCAGTGATACTTACAGAGTAAAGAAATTAAATAGAAGTCATGAAAAAGGGATTTGAAACCACTGTCCATGTGAGCCAGCTGAAGATTTGAAAGGGAAACCAAGGTAGTGATAGTGAGTATGAGAGTGAAGAAGAGAAAGAGAACGAGAGTGAAGAAGAGAATGAGAATGAAGAAGAGAAAGAAAATGAGAGGGGGGGAGAGAGGGGGGAGAGGGAGAGAGAGGGAGAGAGGGAGAGAGGGAGAGAGGGAGAGAGAGGGAGAGAGAGGGAGAGAGAGAGGGAGAGAGAGAGGGAGAGAGAGAGGGAGAGAGGGAGAGAGGGAGGGAGGGAGGGAGGGAGAGAGAGGGAGAGAGGGAGAGAGAGGGAGAGAGGGAGCGAGAGAGGGAGAGAGGGAGGGAGAGGGGGGGAGAGGGAGGGAGAGAGAGAGAGAGAGATGAAGACCATAATTTAGGTCGAGGAAAGCGAAAACGATCTAAGCCAAAATATCTTATTGATTATGAATTAGAATAAGGAAAGTTTGTACTTTTCAAGTTAGCAGTTTCATTTACTGCAGTTACGTTTGGATTGTTAAAACGAAGGTTTGGAGGACCAAACTAAAGTAGGATGGCCGATTGTAAAAGAAAACATTGCTCTGAAAATTATTGAATATTATGATCAGTGCGCATGCGTGAGAGAGGGAGAGTGAGTGAGGGATGAAGTTTGGGCAGTGTGTGCTGCGCACGGAGCAATAGTGCTGGATATGGATTTGAGAGATTGAGATCGAAAGTATTTGGAAGGCAGTGAGCTGCGTATTGATGTTTAAAAGAGTGTTGAGTTCTGAGTACTTCTTGTGTAACATTTATTTCTTGAAAATCTATGTTGTCTGTTTGTCGGATAGAATATGTTGTTAGTTTAGTAAGAGGTAAAGGGCTACCAGGCAGTGTATAAATGTCATGAAAGGATTGTATTATCTCCCATAAGTCTTTTTTTTCTCTTTGACATGTAAGAGTCGAGTATTTTGTTTCAGCAAATCTAATCTCTCATTATTAATTGGAACACACTGTTCGTTAATAAAATTTACTGAAGCTTCATCAAACTGTTTTTCATCAATAGGATAAAAATGATCGATTTCCTTTTTCAAATAGTAAGGTATCAAGGGTTGACAATTTTCTTTAAATTGAGTGATCATACTGATTGCGTTAGTGAAATTTACGATCGCTATATCTTCCTTAATTTTTTCTTGAGATCTTTTAAGTAAAAGGATTTTGGACTTAAAACGATTTTTTCTTCAATGCTGTCATAGATGATTCTATGTTTGCCTAAAAAGTCCATCCCTAGAATACCATCGATTGGAAGATTGCTACTTTTATCGAATATTTGAAATTTATTCAATTTGTCAAAATGTTTTATTTGCATACTTTAATTACATACTTTGAAAACGTGGTATCCTCTGTGACGCCTATTATTTGTATAGGACTAAATCGCTCGAATTTATCATGTAATAAATGTTCTGTAATTACAGAAATATTTGCACCTATATCTATTAAAAATCGACCTGGTTTAATGCCTTTCATTTTTAGATATACGTGCTTTGGGTATGATGTACCAGTACACGTCCGCGGGGGGCGCGACATTTTCCTTTAACACAGCGTCGATTTTTAATAGATATAGGTACAAATATTTCTGTAATTAAAGAACATTTATTACATGGTAAAGTCGAGCGATTTAGTCCTATAAAAATAATAGGCGTCACAGAGGATACCACGTTTTCAAAGTATGTAATTAAAGTATGCAAATAAAACGTTTTGACAAATTAAATAAATTTCAAATATTCGATAAAAGTAGCGGAGAGTAGGGCTTTAGGCTAGGCAACGAAGAACCAAAAAAGACGGATCAAGGAAATAATTAGTAACAAGCTGAAAATTGATCTAAACCCTTCCTAATAGGCTATTAATGAACCTGTAAACGTATGATAACGATTGAATAATGGACAAACAGTTTATATTGGAAAATGGCGGCAATTATCAGTTTTTCGAGTTTATATCGGAAACGGCTAACTTTAGAAAAAATTGAGATTCTATAGAAAAATGTGCAAAAATCTCTTCTCTATAAAAAAGATTATCTTTTTTAAATAAAAATAATAGTTTTCTCAGAAAATAGAGAAAACTACTTATTTTTTGTGATTTACACTTGTACACGTGTCAGCTACAGTTATCCGAAAAAGAAGTCCAAAATACATACTTGATCATGATTAAGGACTATCTCTCACGCAGTGTATACGTAATCGCAATACGTCTATTATTTTATTAAATATTGCTAAAAAATTGCCCTATGTTTCACATTACTTCAGGCATAGTAACCGTTTTAGATTTCCGTTCATACTTCGTAAAAAGTTTCTTTCATATTTGGACAATGCACCTGCAAATTTTGAAAAAAATCAGAAGATATTTTATTATTCTAAAAAGGTATTTTATGTAACTATGTGAAAAATACTTTGAAATAGGAAAATTGGGAGGTCCCCCGCAGGTACTAAGTACGTTGTTATGACGAGAGGCAAAAAAAGTAACCCCTTGTAATGTGATCGCCGCAGGCCGAAGGTCGAGGTTTTTTCAAAAAATTTCCACTTTTTGTCCAATTTTCAATCAGAGTAAATTAATGTTAACAAACATAATTGTTTAAACAATTTCTTATTATTCTTAATAATATTCTCTCAGAATAATGCTAGAAAATTGCAGTTTTGAAAAAAATTTAAACTTTTGTGCAATTTTTAATAAGAGTGAGTTCAATAATTAATTGAAGTTAACAAAATTAATTGTTCAAACAATTTATTATTATTATTGAATAATGCTAGAAATTTGCGTTTTTTTTTTAATTTTTAACTATTTGTGTACTTTTCACTTGCAGTGATTTAATAATTAATTCAATGCATCAAAATAATTATTTAAACAAATTATTATTGTTGATAACCATTCTCTTCTTTATTGATGCTAGATAGTTGCGGTTTCTTCTGAAATTGTTTACTTTTTACCCACTTTTCACTTAGAAAAATAATAAATAATGCAATTTAACAAACATAGTCCTTTAAACAATTTATTATTGTTTATAGCTATATTCTCTTAGATAAGTGTTAAAAAGTTGCGGTTTTTTCTAAACTATTAAACTTTTTTTGCACTTTTCACTTAGTGAGGTAATAATTAATGTAAGTTAGCGAACATGTTTATTTAAACAACTTAGTATAATGCTAGAAAGTTTTTTTTTTCTGAAATATTTAATTTTGCTTTGACTTTTTAGTTATGAACAAATAATAAGTAAACCTCAACAAAAATCATTTTTAAATAGTATTGTATTTTTTTAGGTAAAATATTTTTGGTCTTTTCCCAATATTAAAAAAATTAATTTAAACAAAAAATCCATCTTTCACAAGAGACAAAAATAAAGGAGTAGGTGGGAGGACTAGGTCTGTGATTGACTAGTAAAAGTTTTGTTTTGACTTATAACAAGAAGTTGATTGCAAAGCGTAACATAAAAATTTGGAATTGTACTTATTTTAATATGAGCCCCCCCCCCCTCCTATCCCGAAGAAAACACGTCTTGTCGATGATAATATACATATCTAAAGATTAAAAAGACCCCAAACAAACTGTAGTAATTGACTGAAATAAGTAAATAAACCACTTGTAGTAAATATTGTTTCTGATTTTCGTCTCTAGTAAGAAGAGGATTAAAGTCAGATATCAATTCCATAAATATATGTTTTATTTGATAAAATTATATGCACAAAAAAGAGATTGTATACATTCGATTCTCTTGCATGTTTAGTTATTAATTGTCCTTAAATAAAAAAGCAAAACAAGGTTAAACATTTCAGAAAAAATTTCAACTTTCTAGTACTTATCTAAGAGAAGATAGTTGTAATGAATAATCAATTTTTTAAATAAGCATGATTGTTAACTTGCATTAAATATTACCTCACTGAGTGAAAAGTGGACAAATTGTTCAAGAGTTCAGAAAAAGCCGCACCTTTTTAGCACTTATCTAAGAGAAAATATTTATAACCAATGATGAATTGTTTAAACATGTAGTTAGACAAATAGTTGAAAAGTAGACAAATGGTTGAAAATTTCAGAAAAACCACAACTTTCTAGCATTATTCAATAATAATAATAATAATAATAATAATAATAATACAGTGTTTAAGCAATTGATTTGGTCAAATTTCAACTGGTTAACTGGTCAATAATTATTGACCAGTTGACCTCACTTTAATTGAAAATCTGACGAAGAGTAAAACATTGGAAAAAAGGAACGGCAATTTTCTAGCATTATTCTGAGAGAATATTATTAACAATAATAATTAATTATTTAAATGAATATGTTTGTTAACATTAATGAAGTATTGCGTCACTTTAATTGAAAATCGAACAAGAAGTGGAAAATGTTTGAAAAAGCCGCGACTTTCTAGCTCTATTCTAAGAAAAAATTGCTAAAAATAATAATAAATTGTTTAAAAAATTTATGTAAATATTTCATTATCAGTATAAAGTAGTATTTTGTGTATCAGAAACAATTTGCATTGAGAAAACCGCAAAAAATCATAATTACCATCGTAAACTCGCAAAACCCATTTTTTTACTTATGGGGTTTTTTTGGGACCCTGTAAAACAGTCTCATGGGGGTGATATTTAAAGAGTATTATTTGACACATATTTTATGTCGAGTTCATATTAGACTCAGTCAGCTCGGCATCCTAAAAGTTATTTTTTTATGGTTCAGAAGAAAATCTCAATAATGTCGATTTTTGTGCAGACATTGGAAATAGTCTCATTAGCGACATGTAAAAAATCTACAGTTCTCAGACTTATATATTAATGGAAAAATAACAATTCTGTTGAGTTCGTCAGTGTATTTCATAGTAGCCTCGGTCAGCTCGGCATTCTAAAAGTTGTTTTTTTGGTTCAGAAAAAAATCTCAATAATGTCGATTTTTGTACAGATACTGCAAATTGTCTTATGAATAACATGTAAAAAATCTAAAGTTCTCAGACTGGATTTTAAGCAAATGATAGGTCTCATAATACGTCTTGTAAAATTGTACAAGAAATGAGAACACTATTTTCTAATGCTGTACACTGATGGGGCACCATGTGTACAGGAGTGGCCTGGGATGAAGGGACCCCGGCTGCGCAGGTCAAGACAGGAGGAAGGTCAGTAAAATCTTCAGAATAGAAGAGATAAACATCATTAGTACCCAGGATAGCACTCAGAATTTTCCGTTTTCAAATTATTCAGATATCGTTGTTTGAAATGCGTTTTTACGATTCGAAATTATGTTCTGAACGTTATAAAAATTTGCAGGCGCATTGTCGAAATATGAAATATTTTGTGTACGAAGTATGAACTTCAAGCATGGAAGTGCTGATAAGAAAAAAGACCATTGAAGTTAGTAAAAAAACAATATTAAATGAAGTAATTGACTTCATGTACTCTGTGAGAGATAGACCTTTATCATGCTCACATCTGTAGTTAGGACTTCTTTTCTCGAAAACTGTACCTCACAGGTGTAAAAACGTAAAATGCTAACAATGAATCCTTTTTCCTATTTTCTAAGCAAACTATTGTTTTTATGTGAAAAACGAAAATAAACTTTTTAATAGAGAAAAAAATTCGGCACATTTTTCTACAGAACCTTAATTGCATTAAAATGAGCAGTTTCCGAAATAAACTCGAAAAACACACAATGGCCGCTATTTTTTAATATAAAATGTTTAGCTATTGTTCAAACGATTTAGATTTTTTATATAATCATTAACAGCCTATGGAGAAGGGGTTTTGCTAATATTCAGCATGTTACCATTTTTTTCCTTTATAAAACCCTTCCTTGCCTGGCCTACTTAAGCTTCAGACAGATAAATGCGAATGTCTTAGACCCTAAAGAAATAAAGCAGTTTTTAGGATTGGTAGGGTACTATCACAAATTTATAAAAGACTTCTCCAGACTCACTAAACCTTTAACAAACCTGTTAAGAGTAGAAGCTAGCTTTGAACTTAAACAAGAACAAATAGATGCTTTAGAAAAATTAAGAACAGCTTTAATGTTTTAAACAATCTTCCAGTATGTCGACTGGAATAAAGATTTTATCTTAACCACAGACGCCTCTAAATATGCTTTAGGCGCAGTCTTATCGCAGAGCGAACTAGGCAAAGACTTACCTTTATCCTTTTCTTCACGTAGTTTAAATAAAGCTGAAGAAAAATATATGACTAAAAAAAAAGAACTTCTCGCGATAGTATGGACTGTAAAACATTACCGACAACATTTGTACGAACGTAAGCTTAAAATCATGACCGATCATAAACCGTTAGTATAGTTAATGAATGTGAAGGACCTGACGAGTCGATTAATGAGATGGAGACTCAAATGGTTAGAATACGAGTATGAAATCGTTTATTAAAAACGCAAAAATAATACTAATGCTGACGCCATCTCACGAATACCAACGATTAACATGGCAAGCGCACAAATAAAGTTAGATTCCTTCGCATATCAAAATATTTATAAATCAGACAAAAAAAATACAAACGCTCACGAATTCTTGTTGTCAATAATTTCAAATAGCAATAGGAAGGAAGTATCACAAAAAGGGGTACGTTAGTACTAAAGGTAAACCATCCCTTAAAGAAATCCAAACACTCCTAGAATCCTTGAAGAATCAAGGTTTCAAATGAAATTTAATTCTAAGAAGAAAACCGGACCCACAAACGCTATTACATTTCCAGAAAGTAATTAATATTTTTAACAAAGAAACTGAAGTTGAACAAAAGAAAACAACAATTTACAAAACGCGTCTAATTATAATGAAAAACGGTGCTGCGCCAAAGGGTACTTTAACTATCAATTATACAGAGACACCGCCAGAAACTGAAGGCGTCCTTTATCTTTCACCAAATGAAACAGAAACCAGAAAGAAACATACTACAATTGTTACTAAAAGACGTAGACCGAGTTCAATTTAAAGCTGATTCTAAAAAAAAAGACTACTAATTACTAACACTGATAGACGACAACTGGGAATGAAACAAAATAAGTGTTTATGTTTTTCAATAGTTAGAGGTAACAAATAAAAGGTAATTAATCGAAGAAGCACATGAAGGACTGTTAGGAAGACATCACTCTGACGAGAAAACCTTACAGAAAATCAGACGAAAACATTACTGGCCTAATATTACTAATGACATTAAATAATACATTAAAAATTGTATTCAATACCAAATTAATAAAAACACCAAAAGAAATACTTACAAATACACAATCCCTGATATTTCACAAAAACCTAATGAAAAATTATCATTAAACTTGATGGGGCTATGCAAAGAAACCAAAAATGGTAATAAATATATACTAGTATTACAAGATTACCTAACACGATACCCAATAACAACACCCCTTGAAGATAAATCCACCAGCTCAGTAATTCAAGATCTCTGGTCTAACTATATAAAATAACTCTCAAGAAATGGGCACAAGACGACTGGGATATTGAACTTGAACGTGTCGTGTTGGCTTAAAATGCAACGGTCAACAGTAACACTGGGTACACTCCGCACGAGCTGCAGTTTGATATTAACCAAATACAATATACGATACACCGCAAGTATCAGAAACAATCAAATCACTTACAGAAAAAAGAAAATCTTTACACGAAAACAAACTAGAAGAAACTAAGGGAATTCTTGAAGTCAAACAAAACTCACGAATACCAGATCCTGATAATTTGGATGTTATAAAGATAAACGATTTAGTTTTAGTCAGAAATATTAAGCGAACCCCTTTAGATCCTTTTTGGAAAAGATCTTTTCTAATAACTAACGAATCTAACTTCACCTGATATAAAGTCAGGGAAGGATTGGGAAAGAAAAATTATTACGGAAAAGATATTAAACTCATTTTCCAGAATGAATACCGAAGTGGAACTAGTGATCCTACTGGTTCAAGTGATAGAAATGATAGTAACGATAGCGGATAAGTATTCTATCCAACAAGTCAAGAAAAATCAAGTAGCCTATCCGGAAAAATTCGGCAACGTGAAACTTTATCATGAATATGCAAAGTAGTAATAGGATTAAACTACGGACATATTAATGATAATCAAAGATTAATAGATGTAGGGTTAAATGATATATTGAGATCTTCTAATGATAATGATGGTAAAAGTTAACGATTTATTAGAAAATTGATGCAGGAAAATGATTTAAAAGAAATAATAGAAAACACCTTCTTTATGACAGGAAAAAAGCGAGTTCACAAAGGGCTTTTTTATATATTAGAAAAAATACCTAAAATATTAATTGGAACATTACACGCAGAAGACGCAGAATATTGTAATGACGAAATAGATAGATTGCGTCAGGATAACAAGATTAGTGAAGAATCGCGATTACAGAAAAATGTGAAACATCAAACAACTTATATTAACAATAATTTTGATAACTTTGTAAATAAAACTGAGAAACTAGAATATGATTTAGCGATAGAAGAAGGATTATTAGAAATAAATACTGATACTGAGGAACACAAAGATTTAGTAGAGAAATTGGAAAGTTTTCTCACTTACGGGAAGCATGGAATAATTAACCCTAATATAATATCGATGGGTCCTAGAAGACACTACGCAACTCGCGGCGGCAGATAGAAAATA
>CAKNYM010052127.1:0-32492 GCA_932195095.1 Andricus curvator | reverse complement strand
CACAGCCAAGGAGAAAGAAAAGAAAGAGAGGTATAAAGACCTTATAAAGGAGTTGCGACGGTTATACCCGGAATATTCTGTTAAGCTAATCATCTTGATCATCGGCGCTCTTGGAAGTGCCAAGGTTTCACTGGTTAATAGCCTGAAAAGCATCCCTGCGTGTCAAAAAAATGCTGAGACACTTGCGGGGAAAATGCAGAAGGCGGTCGTCCTTGGGTCGCTCCGTGTCCTCAGGGTGCACGAGACTTTTGCCGGATCATCGTATTGAGTTCGTCGCAGACTGTAACCACCTATGTCACGGTCGTGAGACGTGGTTACAGCTGAAATTTTACCGCGATTTCGCTGGGAGCGGGTGCAATTTTTCAGATTAGCACCCGCTCCCGGCGAAATCCTGCGGTTGTCCTTATGACAAACTTTTAACTATATATATATATATTTAGCACTCGCTCTAGTCATTTTTATGTCTTAGGGAGTTTAACATGTAAAATGTTTCCTATTTTTACTTCTTCGATTTTGGTTATTAAATCATAAGTTAATTTATTTGACCTTTTATATGCTTGCTCACTCATAAGTGAATATTGCATTTAACGCATTTATATATCTCAGAAATATTATGCAAAAGTTTTAGGCATATCAAAAATGGCAAAAAATGGCAATATTTATAGGCTCGTTGTGAGCCTCAGATATTCTTGTGTAACTTTACATTTTGAAGACACATTTTTGAGACTATTGAGAACAGATTTCCAGAAAAAAAAATTGATTAGCTTTTAATTTACATTGAGAAAAGATTAAGAAAAGCTTATGAAAAATGACAAATTTAAGTCAAAGACCGACTGAAGGGACTGCAGGTGGACAACTTTTTAAGGCTGCAAGAAAATTTGACCCTCGGTTGGGCCGCTCATTGTGCACCGTGTTTGCTACCGTCCCAAGCTACGGTCACTGACAATGAGTTGAACGGCAGAGTAATAATAAGTTAATAAATCTATAGCTGCTCACTGGGTCGAACCTGTGGCTGGTGTTAGGACTTCTCCACTTTGAAGCAAAAAACTTTAAAGTCTCAGAGCGAGTGCTAAAAATAATTTTGTTTGAAAATTAAAAAAATACGGATACATTTATTTGCCTGCGAGAACGATTTGATCAACATCCCTGTTAAAATTTCTCAAATGTGATTTTTTGGGCCACCCTATTATATATATTATTATATTTAACCCATATTTAACCCATAAACAATTCGTATACCATATACACTTTACATGGACCCATATGTATACTGCAGATACGTCTGCCTTATTGGATTCCCTATTATAAATTTTGTAATTTTAATATCAGATTTTATTTCGACGTCCCAAAAAATAAAATAAAATAAAATAGAATTTTAAATTTAAGTCCACCATATTAGTTCCGCCATTTTGACTTTGTTACTTCTGACGGCAAATTCGAAATTAGCGATTACAAAAACCCCTCTATACCAACTTTACAGACAAATATGTATAAATGTTGCAAATTTGACCGCCATATTGGATCCGCCAATTTGAATTTGTAACTTTGTACGTCAAATTCGAAATCAGCGGCCTCAAAAACTCCCTTATACTAAGTTTCATATGAATCCGAAAAAAATATTGAATTTTTGCCAGTTTTCAAGGTCTCTCAGCCCATCGTACAGCTCATATAATACAAGACTTTTAGAGTTGACAGTTTAAACGTTTATAGAACTGTAATTAAAAGACTTTTTTAATAAAACCTGCACATTCTATGTTATTTAAAAAATATATATTTTTCCTTAGATTCTGCATTTTTTTTTTGAGGCTTTGGAGTTGACATTTCAAGTTCCAACCATAGCTTTTTACGTATTCTCAGAGGATTTATGAAGAGTTAATGAATTTTAAGATTCTGAAAACGTCATATATTTTTGAAATGTGATAGGAACTACTTATTTTTTGTGATTATAATCAATCATGATAACACCTATCACATCAAATTCGTGATAACTATAGAGGCTTCAGAGATGACACCAAAGCGAGGGTAATACATATATGTCTTTCCATGCTTATGTAAAAGGTGAAAAATGGTCTAGAAACATCGATTAAACTTCCAGGAACATGCATATTGAAATCTATTTCATAATCACCCATATACTTCTATATGGTTTTATAGGAGTATATAAGTTTTATCACCGGCAGTGGTAGCAAAAACATGTAGTATTTCGCAACGACTCTAGAAAATTAGCTCTAAATGCTGTAAGATGTCTACAAGAAAAAAGTTTAAAAACAATATGATGAATAAAGAAATATTGGTCATGTCAGACACATTTTTGGACAATTGATCAATTTCGAAAAGTTCAAAACTTTTACATTTTTATATAAGTCAAAGGGGTCGTTCAAGTATACTAATTTAAAAGAGATACAGGAAATTTCGAAAAAGCATTACGCAATACTTCAACACCTCCAAACTTACCTCGTTGGCACCACTGAAGAGCGGTTCCCCTGTATGCATTTCTACTAAAATGCATCCTAGACTCCACATATCTATCGCAAGATCATACGGAATTCCCAGTAACACTTCTGGTGATCGATAAAACCTAGATTGTATGTACTGGTATATCTAGAAAAAAGAAGAATAAAAATAACATTATTTCCATGTGAAAATTATTCAGTTCGAAGTCATCTTTACACTAGGGTGACCACTAGGGTGGTTTAAATTTATACCTGATGAAACTTTTATTTTTACTTCTTGTGAAGGATCACCTAATATTTTTGTTTCCCGGAAAAACCTTCCCTTCAAGTGTGGACGAAATCGGTTAATATTAAGCCATGTCCCCGGACCTTTGAAATTAACATGGGATTTCAAATGAGAGAAGATCAGTTGTTCGAAAACTGAGAAAAAGCAACTACTTGTTACGATCTTTTCATAAATTAAGTGCTGTTTATAAAATAAAATGCTCCAAAAATGTATCTATGGTGTAGTTTGGAGTTCGTCCTTTACCTGTCTTGTCCTTACGCAGGGGCCGAGAGTGTTAAAGGCGACATTATTCGCCTCTGGCTGCTTTTTTATACTTTTTTCGCCGAGAGAAGGCCCAAACTTTTCGCAGGGGCAGTGGTGGTAGACCGTAAACTTACAACATGAATGACAACCTCATAGGTACAAGGACAATGTTCACCCGAAAGGTTCGACTTGTGATGACGATCGTGAAAATGACTGTCTGGCAGGGCGGACAGGGGCAGGTGAGCGGTGGCAAACCGGCAAATGTGTCAATTTATATAGGTAAGTAACGTGATTAGTAAAAGCGTGAAAATTCGTATGCATGTAGGAGATGATGTTAGAAATAGCGCCTGTGCATTGCCAGATAATTACCTGGAGCAAAAAGTGCTGGCAGGTAGCGCCAATGTCGCCGATAATTCAGGGAAAATGTTGCCACAGGTAAACTCTTCAAATCAATTGTTATGTATTGTTCATGCATACAGGTAACGATATGCAAAAAGGCCTTTCCAAAAATGGACTAGAAACATCTGCCAGACAGCGATAAAGTGCGCGGTCCACCCGATAAGGAACAGTATTGATATAAGAAAAATATTGATTTCACAGGAAAAAGTTTCAAACAAAAGTTGGACTACTCCCAGGGATGCATATTTTCATAAGTATTACATTTTTTCATAAAATTGATACATTTATAGAAAACGTAGATCAAAGAAACACCAGAAGAATAAAAAGCTGTTTTCTTTACAGCAAGTCATATTTTACGGAAAATTTCAAGAGAGAAAAGATAATTCTTTACAGCTTTACTTCAACATTAATAAAGAATATTATATTCAGATGTTTATATCTACCAACTTATACGCAATTTCCAGTGCACATACTTTGACGTGCTGCATCCTTAGCAATTCTAAATAAGGTGTTCTCAAAATTAGTACATAAATAGTGTAAGTCTTGTGTAAAAAATTGGCGTCAGCTACTTTGATTTAAAATAATAACTTATTCTGCTATAAACAATAATAAACAGAGTCACGTTCTCAGACTCTAATTATCGTAGAATCCTGCAATAAAAATGAATGTTATTAAAAAAATTACAATAATAAAATGGCTTTACTGCAACACTTCCATTATTTATTGTTTTGTTGAAGTTTATATTTCTTCGTTGAAATGTATTGGATCTTTATTACCGTGACAAAGGTCAATTTCACATTGACCTATGTCACGGTAATAAGTATACAACAATAAAACGGAGGCGCCATGGAGTTTTCGCACATTTTCGTGGACCAATGGCGTAGGCATAGAGTCGTAGAATGTTACCCTGCTTTCAGGGAAAATTATGTGACAAGAAGACTAACCGTTTACGCCTACGCCACTGGGCCACGAAAATAAGGCAAGACCCCATGGCGCCTGCGTGAAATTGGCCTTCGTCACGGTTATAAGGATCCAATACATTTTAACGAAGAAATATCAACTTTAACAACAATAAATAATATAAATGTTAAATTGAAGCCATTTATTATTTAAGTTTTTGAATAATATTCATTTTTATTACAAGCTTCTATTAGAAGCTGAGAACGTGACTCTATTTATTATTGTTTATAGCGGAACAAGTTAGTATTTTAAATCAAAGTAGCTGAAGCCCATTTTTTGCACAAGATTTACACTATTGATGTACTAATTTTGAGAACACATTATTTAGAATTGCTGAGTATATAGCACGTCAAAGTATGTTCAATGGAAAATGCGTATAAATTGGTAAATAAATATAAACATCTGAATACAATATTCTTCATTTATGTTGAAGTAGAGACCTGTAAATGAGTATCTTTTCTCTCTTGAAAATTTCCGAAAAAATAACTTGCTGTAAAGAAAAACAGCTTTTTACTTTTCTGGTATTTCTTTACTCGATGTTTTCTCTAAATGTGTAAATTTTATCAAAACATGTAATACGTATGAAAATATGTATCTCTGGGAGTCGTCCAACTTTTGTTTGAAACTTTTTCCTATGAAATAAATATTTTTCTTATTTCAATACTGTACCTTATCGGGTGGACTGCACAATTTATTGCTGTCTGGTAGGTGTTACTGCTCCACTTTTTTATCTGCCTTTTTGCGTATCATTACCTGCGTGCATAAACAATACATAACATTTGATTTCAAGAGTTTACCTGTAACAAAGTTTTACCTCAATTATCGGCGACCTTGGCACTACCTGCAAGCACTTTATACTCCAGAGAATTATCCGGCAATGTACAGATGCTATTTCTAAGGCCATCTCCTACATGCATCCAAATTTTCACGTTTGCAATATTCACGTTACTTACCTATATAGATTGACACCTTTGCCTGCTCGACACCGCTCACCTACTCCTGTCCACCCTGCCAGCCAAGCATTTTTATGTTCGTCATTATAAGTCGAACCGTTCAGGTGAAGATTTTCCTTGTACCTATGACGTTGTCATTTATGTTGTGGGCTTACCGTCTACAGTTCCTTGGTGGAGGATAGTAATGCTAGTCCTGATGATCTGAGGAAAGCAAAAGTTTGCTCCTTCGACAAGGACTGATTTACATTTCCGTTAAAGCCTCCGTGTATCTTCTTGTCGAGTAGCTGTCGGCGGAATGCTTTAACATCTGCTCTTTTTATTTGGGCTTTTAGAAGTGAGGCATCCAGATGGAGTGATGCACTTTCCTCACTTCTGATGTTAAAATTCAGCCCAAGGGTATCGGCCACCTGCTCCGCGGCTTTGTAAAGGAACGCTCCTTTGCCAATCATCTCGCGTTTCCTGACCATTTTTAGGAAAGGATCTCTTCCATTTGCAACGGTATAAGCTGCACCCAGAACAATTCGGTTATAAAGACACTGGAGATTCAGAAGTCCGCGTCCGCCTTGATGTCGTGGGATGTATAATCACGGAACGGATGAATTGATATGCAATCTCTTATGCTTGCATGATCTTACGCGTGGCGCCATCAAGGGCCGTAAGCTCGTTCATCGTCCATTGCTGAACGCCGACAGGTTTGAACACCAAATCGGTCGAAGAAGATGCTTGTATCTGCTTCGGAGAGACTCCTTCACTGATGTTACGTCCTCAATGTGGCTTCGAGACACGCCCAGGTATGCATAGGTCTCTCCAATGTCAAGATTTCTAATAACACTTATATCCACAAGCTCAGGGTCCCCGGGAGCATCATTAATCTTTCCTCGCTTCAGATTAATCTTGGCACACTTGTCCATTCCAAAGTCTACATCAATCTCTTCTGATATAAACTCTTCTGATATATAAAAAGTAAACCCCTTGACGATATTTAAAGCAATTTGAAGTTGGCTGAAGAAGCCATTGCGGAATGGGCGGTTTCGACTTTAAATATGAGGTAAATATGTGAGCCAGATCTTGGCATGTAGAAGTAAACTTCTTCCAACAGAAGTTCTTGATACCATCTGGTCCTGCAGCGGAAAAGTTCTTCTTGCCCCTAAGTGCTTTTTTCACCTCTTCGGCAGTGACATTGTCGGGTTCTCTGGGCGTTCGATCGTTTTGAAACGCATCAACAACTTTTTGGTCGTTTGGTGGAGCGCCCGCGCAGAGCACCCGACAAGGGGTCGGTAAGCAGTGCCGATAACCCTAGAGTTCAGGGTGCTGTAAGTAATTTAGATGGAAACACGACGAAGAACCGGCGAAAAGCTCATATTGAGTGGACGAATCGACTCAAGGATGCGCTGCTGGACAGCTATGATGCCAGCATTATTCCTGTTCACGGAGGCTTTCTGGCGCATATGCATAGTCTGTGGTACCAGAAACACAAAGAGCTTCAGCACGGTTTGAAACAGTCTTTGCGAAAACAAGCGGCCTACCTCTCGAAAACTGGACATGAACGCAGAGCGCTTCCCCAACCGCTGTATGAACAAGCCACAGACGAAGAGGAGGAAGCGACATTAAGACCAATCCCCAATATCTGGCTAAAATGGATGTCGCAGTTCGTGAGGATATCTCGGAGGATTCCGACCTCTGGTCCATCAATCAAGTAGCACATTGATATCAAAATATGGGTGCTATCTGACGCAAGGAGGAGAATATATAAAAGGGAGTAGAGGGTCTGGGAGAATCGACGGTTTCTCGCTGACCAAATCCCGAAAGCTCTGGAATTGAAGGAAAAACACTAAAAATATCATCCGCTTCAAGAAGCATTGCGACAACCTCATAACATATACGGAGGAATGTCCACCAATTACTGCCGAAAGGGTCAAAAAAGCACTTAGGAGAATGAAGAACTTTTCCGCTGCAGGACCAGATGGTATGAAAAACTTCTGGTGAAAGAAGTTTACATTTACGCACCAATATCTGGCCCGCATCTTCACGTCATATTTAAAATCGGTGACGTCCATTCCGCAGTGGCTGGTGTTAGGACGCCACGACTTGTACAACTCCGAAAATACAGGCCAATAACTTGTCTGAACACATTGTATAATATCTTTAAGGCTATCATGAAGGACAGAATAGTTCGAAAAATTGACCCTGTGTGGGGAGAGATGTATGAACAACGTGGCTCGAAGAAAGGCGTAGCAGGCTGCCGAGAGAACCTGCTAATAGACAGGTGCGTCTGCAAAGACGCAGCAGCTCACCAATGCGCCCTGACGATGGCCTAGATTGGCTACTAGAAAACTTTCGATTCAATCTGTTATAGACTTATCATCTGTCTGTTAGAAAGCTTGAAGGTTCATCCACATATAGTGAGATGCATAGAGAGACTGATGCCCCTTTAGAAAACTAGATTTGCTATCTCATCTGGAAATTATCGTGTGACAACAAACAACGTCACCTTCCAGAGGGGCGTCTTTCCGGGCGACACCATGAGTCCTCTGCTCATTTACGTTACATTTCAGCCACTATCTTTTGCATTACGCAATTCTCCTAGGTACCTCTGCGGCGACACTAATCGTCGTGAGCATAAGGTCATTCATGTATTGTATATGGATGACCTGAAGATATATGCTTCTAGTTCAAAGCAACTTTAGAGTGCTTTAAATATCGTCAAGGGGTATAAAGGAGAGATGGGTATAACCTTTCGATTGGAAAAGTATGTTAAGATTAATCTGAAGAGAGGACGGATTACTGGCGTTCCCGGGGATCTTGAGCTTGTGTTACTAGATATCTTGACACTGGAGAGACATATAAATACCTGGGCGTGCCTCAGAGCCGCATTCAGGGCGTACCATCATTAAAGGAGTCTCTCCGAAGCAGATAAAAGCGTCTTCTTCGACAGATTTGGTCACAATTGTGGTATTTTAACAAATATAATTAAACATATATTATTTTAAAGAATATTTAAATCAATTTTTCGACAAAAATTACAATATTTGGCTATTTATAAATTTAATTTGTTTATAATAATTAAAGCATACAATAAACAAATTATTTATATTTTGGGAGTACTCTTGCGTTGATTTAAAATGATTTCCATTATATACAAACCGTTGTTAAAGAGTAAATAATTATTTTGTAAAAAAACTCGATTTTCTCATACTTTGAGAAAACATATAATAAATAAACAAATGAAAATGCAAAAATCTCTGACTAAGGTGCTCTTTGAAATTTAGCGAACTTTAATTTAAAAGAAATAATTGCAAATATTGCTACGACACCAATATGGCCCCTGAACAACAAGGTTACATGGCACGACTGCATGCTCTATGGTGCGAGCAACACCCAGAGCTCTCGCACTTTTCGTATCAACTTCTGCGAAAACGTGCCAATGACCTCCGGAAAAAGGGTTATATAAGCGGAGCACCTACTCCAACGCAGCCAGAACAGACCGGCAACAGAGAAAGAGAGGCGACACTGACACTAACCGCGGGCAGGCATACAATGGAGGAAGAGCGATGCTTTAGAATCAGGAGAAACATCCACATCCAGGTTTCTCTCAAGTCCAAAGATCTGGCTGAACTGGATGACGCGCTTTGTGGCGATTTTTCCAGAGACTCCGACCTCTGGACCAGCAATTTTTTTATCTTTTAATATATATATATATATATATATATATATATATATATATATATAAATGACATACTTTAAAATGTGAAATGGACACTATTACCATTATAAGTATTTTTTTTTATTATTATTATTTTTTATTATAAGCATTATAAGTTTACACACAAAAACTAATGCCGATCTAGTTATCGTGACTGGAAAACGTATCTCATAGTCAATTAATCTTCATCCTATCAGCAAAATCCAATAAATAACTAGGAAATGAAATGTAAAGGTTACTGAGAAAGTTAACATTGCCCCTGCACGTAAACACGTAATTTCAATTATTGAAACTTTAGCTTTAGCCCTCAAGCGATTCCCTCTGAGAAATTTTTCTGCATGTTGGTCTTGTTTTTACATGACAGTAGCTTTAAATTGGAGTGTTCCCTTTTCATTTCGACGTTTCGGGGAAAAAATGGTCAATGACGAAGGGCCTTATGTCAGAATGCACCGCTTCCCTTGTCTGCGGTAACTTGTCACGTCCTGAACAGCTTCGCCAACGAGCGTAGTACGGTTGGGCGAATTGCCCTGCCTCTAATCCCTGATTCGAAAAAGTTTCTCTATTCCTCCTGCCATCTTGTTTCGAAAATCATACACCCGTCCGCAGACTTAATAATCTTAACTTTATCTATTGAAATGTACCGGAGAACCTGTAGTAAATGGTATAATAAATAATATGTACAATATATCACATAGAGCTAATGTTTTCATTTTAAACCTAGGACTCTGTGAATTGATAACGTTAAAAAATAGTTAATATGTAATATGTTGTAATTAAAAATTACTTTTACATATATTTCGACGAAAATATTATGGAATAAAATATCTGAGTCTTGTTAATTACCAAGAAGGCATTTTTGCTCATTAACTTGTTTAAAAAAAATGTATGTTTGCTCACTAATATAAGTGAGCATTCCTTGAAATAATTTACACTGATTTTAAACATTTTGTTAGTTGAATGAAAAAAACATAAATCCGTTTTCAAAAAATTATTTAGAAATAATTCCTTGCTATCAGTTGATAACAACTTTTGATTTGTTAGCGAAACTTAATTACTTGTTAAAATCTTATATTATATACTGTGCAAGGCTACGTTAACTAAATTATTAATGACATCAAAAATAGTGGATGATTATCGATGTGTTTAAAAAAAGATTACAAATTTGTTATTACCAGATGATTACGTTAAAAGAACAAAGTTTAAATGGTAAAAAAAAGCCAAATGATGCATTTGTTAATTATGTTTGTTTAAACAATTATTAAATGTTAACGATTTATAGCAAGAAGTCATTGTTAAATAATTGTCTGCTCATTCCGTGAAAAAAACGGAGTTTTATGTATAAATACATAACATGATCAAAATTGGTTTAAACAATTGTTTTTAATAATAAAAATGGTTTATTTTCGTCGAAATGTCCTTAAAAATGTATAAGTTAGTTAGTTACAGTTGGGTGCGTCGAAAGAACCAAGTTTGTAAGTCCAAAAATAGCCAAATAGTGAATTTGTTAATGATTATTGTTTAAAAAATTATACATTTTTATTGAATAACCAAATATGATACTTAGGTTTCATTGTAATGTAATATATGTATATTGTAATGTAATATATGTATATTGTAATGTAATATATGTATATGTAAGTAATATACGATAGATTCTCCTCCTCTTTGGGACGCGTGAACTTGACTACTCCTTACGGTAGGGAATTAAATTTTCCTGTGCTAGGAGAAGGTGAGTTCGTACCTGGCCGTGGTGAGAAAGCCTAAAAACTCCCGCGGGTAGCGACGACTTGGAACCAGCAGCGAGGACGACCCTTGATGAGTAGGAGTTCGTGGTTAGTAAGGTGAAAGTATTAGCGTGAATTCGACTAAGCAGCGAATGTCGGGTGGCTCTTGACTCCCAATATAGCTCCCTAGGCCAAGACTGTAACTACCGTGTCGAAGGCTCAATATTACCAGGGTATGGTGACTCATGGGGTGTCCTGGGATATCGGGCAACCACACAGTGTAAATTACCTTATCCTCACAAGTGGGGCTCTGTGGTGACGGACCCTTTAGTTCCCTAGCTGCTCGTGCGAACAACATGAATCGCGTAAACACAACTAACAAAAAACAAACACATGAAGGGGAGTCTTCAATGACACCCTCCATGAATACTTCTTCTTTACAGAAGATGAAAACCAATGAAGGGGTTAAATCACCTTTAAGCCAACAAGAGGCCTGTATAGTTCCTGGCACCTCGAGTGGTACGGCTGGGAATGGGACTTTAATTTGTCTCATATACGAGGCTAAAGTTATTGAGGATGCGGGGTCCAAAAAAGGCCCTAGGAAGAAGAAATATAGCACTCCTTTTCAAGACAGGGTGGCTAAGAGGGGCAGGGTTGTCGACCCATGTGACTCATACAGCCTCGCCCTTCAAAGCCACCTGAAATTGGCTATTGTAACTGAGGGATTCTCGCAAGAGAAGCTTAACTCCGAACAAACAATGGATATAGAGGCAGCCCTCAAGACTATAATTGCCGCGGTACAACTTGGTGACATTATCCCGAGGTTTGAGGACTGCCGATTTAAAGCTTAATTGCTCATTGGCCAGATGGGATTTTAACACCACCACCGACCTCTACTCATTCAACTTCACGAGAGCGACCCCCCCCCCCCCTCCAAGCCTCTGGACCTGAGAAGAGGAAAGTGGTGGTGGAACTCGAACATGTGGCGATTGAGTCGATTTCCCCTCAGTGGGCAGGCCTGGTTTAGGACATGCCGCATCGAATCATGAATCAAGAATCGGTGCAAGAATCAAAGCCATTGATTCTAAGGACCTTCCCAAGACTGCCAAGTTTATGGTATGGATGCCTGGAACATTCAAAGAACCTTTATAAACTCTAGGAGTGCCCGCGAAAATAGTGGAAGAGCAGTTGCCTTCGGAACAACAGATGGATAAAGTTGATTCTTAAATGAACAGCGTAAAATCCTCGGATTTAAAGTTCATCCAAATTAATCTTCACCTCTGTAAATCTGCTTCGGCCATCTTAAGCAGACGTATTACAGTAGAACATACGGCTTTTGCTCTGACTCAAGAACCTTAGTGTTACAAGGCAAAAATGAAGGGTATGAGCCAGAAATATGGTTGTATAATCTACAATAGAACTGATGAAACCCCTAGGAGAGCGATTTACGCTAGAACAAAAGAGGAGGAAGACGCCAGCCTATAGTGATTTGCTCAAACAATATGGAACAGCAAGAACATCAACAACAAGGGTGAGTACCTTTAAGATTACCTTTTAATTACCGATTTAGCCATATTGTATCGCGAAAATACATCAATCTTTGTGACAACTAGATGTCATGAGGTCATTGACCTGCCCTTGTGCTCTATATCCATTAGCAAAGCATTTAGAGACTGGCACGTATCGCCTGAGAAATCTCTATCAGATCACAGGCATATATGCTTTTCACTGACAGCTGACGAGTCGGATCCGATTAGGTATAGAAAACCAAGAGCAACTGACTGGGATATATATGGGAAAGATCTTAGAGAGTCAATGGAAATTATTCCCAGGAGGCTGAGATCAATTGATGAGCTGAACTTTGCTGTGGATGTAGTGAAAAGAGTTATATGTAAATCTTATGACGATAATTGTCCTCTTCGTATTAGAAAGCCAGACAAGGATGCTCCTTAGTGGAATTATAGACTTCAGGCCATGAAAAAACAAACTAGGAAACTGGGATTTGTATAAGGTACCATGATATACTAACAAAATACAATTGGCTAAAAGAAACTCATGGAGAGGGCATTGTCGGGGCATTCAAAATATACCTGATACTGGGAAACTCCAGAGAGCTTTAAAGAAAAACCCTAAATGTCAACTGAGGGCATTGATTTTGAAAACAGGTGACATGACAGAAACGGCTAGCGAAATTCTCGCACACCTCATGCATGTGCACTTCCCTGGTTCCAAACCTGGGTACCTATCGGACGGAGGGGCTGTCAGGCCAAACCCCTCTGACGGCCCAGAACCTAGGGCCAATGCGGATAACTGAAGGGTGGCAAGCGGGATAGTAACACAATCAAAAATTAGATAAGGCGTCCAGCATTTTGACCTATTCAAGGCCGCTGGGGAAGGCGGTATATTCCCGCCGCTGATTCAAGACGGCTTGGATGTTTGGATAGGACCAATGTGAAACATGTTTAGGGCGTGAATAGCTAGCTATAGGATATACCCCGGTGGCATGGAAGAAGTTCAAAGCGATCTTTATACCAGAGCTGGGGAGACTCCTACTATGAGGCCGAATCATTCAGAGATTTACCTTCCGCATTCAAAAAGCATGACGAACGTAGGATGTAGCGATAGCAGCATTTCTGGACATAGAGGGTGCCTTCAGTAACACCCCTACGGAATCTATATTCAATTCTTGTGAGGAACATGGTGTACGTACCACTGTTAATAGGTGGATGCGCTCTATGCTACGCGACAGGACTGTGCAGTTTTCGCTCCACGGTTGCAACGTTAGAGTGAAGGTGAATAGAGTTTGCCCGCAGGGAGGAGTTTTATCCTCCACCCTATTGGCATTCGTCATTGATGAACCTATTCGTAATTTAAATGAATCAGGTTTTTATACACAAGGGTATGTAGATGACTTTGTTATACTGGCAACCGGAAAACATGAGGGAACTTTAGTCGAACTGATGCAAAATGCTCTCAATATTGTTGAGGACTGGTGCAACGACCGTGGCCTATCTGTTAACCCAGATAAAACTGTACTGTTGGTTTTTACGAGACGCAGGAAACTGCGTGATCTCGTGAACCCTAATTTCTATGGCCAAAGCAGCCTTTTCGGCTTGCAAAGCCGTAATTGGAAAAACCTGGGTATTCAAACCCAAGATAGTTTACTGGTTATATACGGTAAACATCAGACCAATTGTAAATTATGCCTCATTGATTTGAGTGCAAAGAACTTGTTTGGTTGGTTCCAGGAAACAGCTGGAGAGCCTACAAAGGGTCTTTTGTCTGGCAAATGCTGGATCAATGAGAACAATACCAACGGCGGCATTGCAGTCCATCTTAGGTATGCCACCGATGCACCTTCTCATTCGGTAGAGGGCTACGGCGGAGGCATACAGACTTTCCCTAAGGTAGGGTCATAGAAATGCCGCTTTCCTCGATCTCCATGATTTAATAAAAAGCTGGAGTACTTGGGATGAAACCTAGTGCGGAGATAACAATCTCACTGGGCAAATTCCCTACCTTATTTCAAGCTTAAATCGTGGCCATCAAGGCCTGACTGGAGGAGATTCGTAAACGTGGGTTTGTTAACCATCACATTTACATATGCTCCGATAATCAAGCTGCTTTGAGAGCTCTCTAATCGGAAGAGTTTACATCCAGACTTGTCTGGAGTTTACTACAAGAACTTCTCGAAGTTTCCAGTAAAACTGGGTCAACTTGTTCTGGGTTCCTAAACATGAGAACACTGAAGGTAACGAGAAAGCAGATATACTTGCAAAAAGTGGGACTACAAAAGCCCTCAACGGACCTGAACCATACTGCGGAGCTTCGTATGTATCGTCTAAGCATGCCATTGAAAAGTGGTTCTTGGAGGAACACGTGAGGTATCGGAAGATAGCTAGAGGTATGATGCACGCTACAAAGCGTATCAAATAACTGTGTTTAGAAAAGTCTAAAAAACTCCTGAACGTGAAAAGAAAGCAGATGAAAATAGTGGTTCAAATTCTCACGGGTCCCTGCCGCTTAAAGCAGTGATCGGCACGCCATTGACCAAGTCAGGGTAGCCTGACCGGGCTGACCAACGAACTAATTTCTGGTAAGGTACCAGCGAGCTTGGCCAGACCAATCCTTCCCTCAAGGGTCCTTACACGGAATAAATTTATCCGTAAAAAAGTCACGAACTAGTAGCTAGGTCTCGGATATGAGAAAACTTCATCGGATATTTATGTATTTTCGTAAATAACCTGCGAACTTTGAGAAAGATTGACGAACTCGATGTGAAAATTCTAAAACGGTTCATCACTTTTTTTTACGTGAGTAATTACAAAAATATTACGAGTGATTGGGAAAAGATTCTCAGAGCACTCACGAGCTTGCCCGACAAATCTGGGAACTCGAAACTAAGTCTCCCTGTACGTGGCCCACGCACACACGCACGGTGCGTGTGTGCGCTCGCATGTGTGCCTCGAGCTCGTCGGATGAGTGGCTAGAAGTTTTATAATACCTATTTTGCTTGGCCTCGATGGCTGCGCGTGTTTACGCACTCCTGGTTTATGTTTAGAAACTGGTGAGTCAGCAGTGTTTGAGGTTCGAATCTTCTGAGTTGCGAATTTATAAATTAATATAAAATTAAATCGCACAAATACAATTTTTCCTCTTTTTATTTCAGTCTGAAATTTTCAGGAACTGTTCGTAGGAAATTCGAACTGTTCGTAAGAAACTTCGAAATTTATCCATATATTTCTCATAGAAATAAGGATTTAATGTTTCATTTTTTTATCTCGTATCCGAGACCTAGCTACAAGTTCGTGACTTCTTCACGGATAAATTTTTTCCGTGTAGTTGGAAAATGGGAAAAAATTTGAAATTAAAAATTTCTTAATTCTGCAATCCGCGACTTAAAAAGAATGTATTTGGAATCAACGTATTTTTTCGATTCCAACGAACCAAAAAATTCGTAGATGCTGATTATGCTATTTTCAAATCGTTAGTTGAAAAAATAAAAGGTTGTAAATTTCCTTACTTTGAAATGCCTTTGGACAAAAGACCCCTGCGGAAGTAAATTCGCCCAAACTGAGATCCGTGAACAGACGAAAAGTAGTATAAAAAATTGAGTCAGGACGGGCCTGACCATACCTGAAAAGCGAGCAAAAAGTTTTCCGACCACTGGCTTAAAGAAGCACCTGACTAACATGAAGATTGACAGCGACTCTCGATGTCCAAAGTGCGGCTTCCGTGAGGAAACAGCACATCACAACCTCTGCGACTGTGATGTGCTTGTAAGCCTCAGAGTGAAGCATTTTGGAAATAATTTCTGTGAACCAGATGATTTTGTAGACATCCCCTACACAGCAGTAAACGCCTATATAACGGAAACCGCCTCTTCAGAGAGGATTAGATTCAAGGGTACAGTACAGATGGTTACATTAGATAACCTCAGTGCTATGGGACTTGGATGGCCTGCCCATTTGCAAAAATTATAATAATGATCGATTCTGTAAAAAAAACATTATTTATTACATCATAAGTAGCTGATATGGATAATTGTTTATTAAATTTATTTATAAAATAACAAATTATTGATTAAATTCATTAATTCAACTAAAAAGTCTTGTTGTCCATAAATTGTTCAAATTTAGTGCGAATTAAGTGACGAATTACTGCCAATATCTGCGAAACCATTTTCATTCACGTATTTGTTTATAAAAAATTTAATAAATTTTTAAACATTTGAGTTGCTATTGAACATCTTTTTTGGACAGTTGCTTTATGTTTTCTAGGTATTTTTGAATGAATCGAAGTATTTTTTTTTAAACGGTTCACTTTGTAAGTAAACTTTTGTTTCATTTTTCTGATAAAAAAAAAAATTTAATCGGCCACGACAGTTGTATCCATAATTTTATTCTATTTTATTTTTGAAAAACAAAACCTTCAAATCGGATAACAATTGCCTTCTGAAAATCAATTCATCCACGGAGGTTTTTTTTAAATCGGCCATGACAATTGGACACGTAATTTTATTACATTTCATTTTTGACAAAAAAGTTTAAATCGGATAACAGTTTTATTCTGAAAAACTCGCGGGGCAGTAAAGTACTAGTAACCACAGACGCTGTTGCCATGACGCAAGCTCGTAAGCATCATAGAAACTTGCACATGGCATACATTGACTACAAGCAAGCGTTTCCTTCCGTACCACATGAATATTTGCTTGAAGTCTTAAAAATTCACAAAATCTGCCCATGTATAATCGACTTTCTAAGGCAAAGGATGATGTTTTGGGGTACAAGAATCAAATATTTTGATCATTGGCAACCAAGGATAACTAGATCACTACGCATTACGACGTGTAACTTTCAAGGAGACTCCGTCAGCGCATTATGGTTATGTTTAGTGTTGAATCCATTAAGCAAAACACTAAATAGCATATCTAGTGGGTTTAAAATACATGACTATGAGGATCGTCATCAACTGACTCATCTTCTATACATGGATGACCTGAAGCTATACGCTAGTTCACACCACACACTGCAGCAAGTGATCGCTGTCACAAGGCAGTTTTTCAATTATATTCACATGGAGTTCGGACTAGATAAATGCAGAACAGTGCATTCAACCAGAGGAGAATTAGGGTCCGCCAAGCTAGAGAACGAACACGAGAATGACGTCGAGGCAATAGCAGAGAGCGAGTCATATAAATACCTGGGTAATCCCAAATCCAAGCGTATTCAGCATACGATAATTAAGAAAAGCTCAGATTGGTTCTGAAGAGTTCTCTCAACTCATTTGGGCTCATCAAATGACCGAACACCGACCTTGAACGGTTAAACAGAACCATCCGCGTAGAAACGACGAAGCACCGAATGCACCACAGTAATTCGGCAATGGAAATTATAGTTCTACCACGACATAAGGAGAGTAGGGGCACTTTAGATGTCAAGAAACTATGTAAGTCACAAGTTATACAGTTGCGAGACTATTTTAACAGCAAGCAAGATGTTGCGCTTTACAACACCATCTGTAAAGCGGATCTCGATTGCACACCGAGAAAATTTGTATATTAAAATTTACCCAATTAGTTCGGTAAATGGAGGAAATTACTGCATTTAGATAAAGTTTACAATTATTTTAGGATTTAATACAAAACAGAACTATAAATAATACAAAAGAGTTATGTAAAATTTCAAGTCCAAAAGTGAAAATTCTGATATGTAATAATTGATATAAGGGTTGTATTATTTCCATACCACACGGAGAAAAAAATCGCACTGTTATAGTAGGCTGAGCTCTTAATATTACAGCACGGAACTTCATGTGCGAAATTGGTATGAATTTCTACCAATATTGGCATTAGGTTATACATTTTTAGCATTAAATGTCCTATACTATTAAAGAATCAAGCGCATGCCGTTATTGCTGCAGTCACATGCCCTTAGAGCAGTTGTGCCTTGCGGAAATAGCTCCAACTTTGCCTTGCTACGGTTGTAAGAAAACCCATCCTATTAGAGTATGAGTAGTTTTACAAAAGAGATATTAGGCCACGCCTACCGGCGCTTGCGCGTGGCCTAATATCTCTTTTGTAAGAGTGCTCATACTCTAATAGGATGCGTTTTCTTACAACCATAGCAAGGCGAAGTTCGAGCTATTTTCGCAAGGGATAACGGCTTTAAAAGCATGAAGCTTTGTACTTTTTTAGGATAAACGGATTCCTGCTTAAAATGAATGAATTTTGTACCAAGATAGCAAGAATAAAACCTGCGACAAAAGCATGACTAGTGCTCTTACTATAATAGGCATATTTTTTTCTCCGTGCAGTATATTATAAAATAACGAGAAGTATTGTAAATTTTCATTAAATGAATGATATAAAGTTTACTTTTGTGTGATATTAACGATTCACTTAAAAGAAAGTATAAATTGCAGAATTTTTAAAGAGATTTTCACTTTCATTAGGAGAGGAATTACACAACAGTAAGGTAAAATGAGAATCGCTAGGGACGTCAACATTCTCAGGGCTGAAGTTTAAAGCCAAGTCCCCGGTGAAAACTTTAACATTTTTAAGTTTCGGTTGATATTGTAGGATTTCAGAAAATATTCAAATATACAGACTATCATTTACTCTCAGTAGATAATACATATTAAGTTACTAAATAAAAGTAGAATGTATTTAAAAATTGACGTGTAAAGATGCGGGTGATGAAAAACATCGGACGGCGCTGGACAACTGACTTCGAACTTAAATTTTTAATCAAACAAATGAATTTTGAACCGAAAAGATATAATGGCTATAAAAAAAATTTGAAGAAAAATGGAATATATTTAAATTTTTAGTTGAAAAAATTAATTTTTAAATTTTTATTTAAAAAAGTTAATTTTTAATTTCAAAAGTAATTGTCAACTAAAGAAATGAAAATTTGAAGAAATGTTAAATTTTTAGTTTGAAAAATCAATTTTTAACAAGAAAAAACTATTTTTTAACCAAGAAAATTAAATAAAATACATGAATTTTAACTAAAAAGGTTAATTTTCTACCAAAAAAATACAAACTTCAAAATAAATAGATACATTTTTAACTAAAAAAGATGAATTTTCAACAAAAAATAGATTAGTTACATTTTCAGATAGAGAAATAAGTTTTTAAGCAAATAACTTAAATTTTCGGAGAAGTATTTACATTTTCAAGGAAACAAATGAATTCTCTACCGAGAACGCGTTAAACGTAGCTTAGGACTTAGGTGGTTCGAAACCCGTCACAGCGTTTTCGGTTTTTAATAGCGTTAATATCGTTAAAAGCGTGCGACTGTATCGTGTGTAATGTATTGTAATTTAATGTAATTGTTTAAGTTAAATTGTGTATATGTACCAACAATATACTTATGAATTGTATTATATGTGTAAGTATGTGTGTAGTAGTGGATGACCTTCCACAGAATCTGTTTGTAGCAAGAATGTTTTTTTTTCGCTGGTGCACGAAATTTTACATGACTGGGATGTAGAATTCACACATTTAGAGAGGTTGACTTTGTTTTCTTTGATTGAAACTGTACCTAACAGTTCGACTCATTTTACCTAACTGGTAGGTAATCGACATCTCATTTTACCCAACTGTCAGGTAATCTTTATTATCTAGTTGTATTATTTCTTACTGAATCTCGAATTAAATTTTATTGAATTTATATTAATAATTCATATTTCCACAGCAAATATTACCCAATTTCATTTTACATGACTGGAAGTGAAATTTTAATACAATGCCGTAATGTCCTCCGCGTACCGAACTAAGTTATGTAAAATTTAACACACAAATTTTCTCCGTGCACGTCATTGAATTTGTCCTCAGAGGAGGCCTTGAATATCAGGGCAGAAACCATAGAGGAATTAGAAACGCAGTGGAGACAAAAAGCCATCCACGGCGAGCACCCCAGAAGTCCAGAACGTTAGATCAACATGAAGTTGATAGTGAGGCATCCAATATTTGGCTTCAAAACGTCGTCGTCCTGTTTCTAGAAACGAAAGGATTCGTCATTACGATTCAAGACAGGGTTGTCCGTGCTAGAAATTATTGCAAACACGTTTTACATCGAGACGTGGTTAACCGGTGCCGGTTATGTCGAAATGTCAACGAATGCATTGAGCACATTATTGACGTTTGTCGCGTAATGGCTCAGCGAGAATAGACGCACAGACACAATGATGTGGCGGGCATTATACATCAACAACTTACCCTAAACCTAGGACTCTGTAGAATGGACCTATACTGGGATGTTACTATCCAGACGGATCATTATATCCCAGCAAATCGACCCGATATCGTGATGCGTGAAAAAAAGATGGAAGAGTCTACATCATCGACATTGCTTGTCCACTTAACCGGAATTTTCACGCAACCTGTATAACGAGCTAAGGCATTGTAAGACACTTCCCGGGCCATCACGAAGCAGGCGACTAAAAACCTATTGAGTGGCAGACGGTAGCTTTAAGAAAGCATCCAGAGGCGACTATTGTCACCTTCAACGCTCGCCGCGGCTGTGTAAGGATAACAGGAGTAAAAGACTAACTCCAAATTACACCATGCTCCTAATTTTGTACCTACTACAAAATCATCGCAAAAGATTTCAAACATGGTATTAAATTAATTTATAACATTCTCATCTCATCAGGCACTTACTTTACTGTACAATTTGGTAAAAAGTTCAACTGTTCATGTAATTTGTGCAAAACTCGTCTATTTTGGTAGAAAATTAATCTTTTTTGTTGAAAAAATTCAACTGTTTGGTTGAAAATGTATCTGTTTTAGTTGAGGATTGAACTATTTTATTGGAAAATCGTATTTTTCATTCAGATCAACTGCTTTTTATTTAAAATGAAAATCTTTCATTGGTTGATTGAAAGTTGAACTACTTTGTTCATTCGTGATAAACAGTAAGATTTTACCAAATCCTCTCTTACCCCAAATCGTCTTACGTAATTTTTGGATAACCGCTAAATTCACAAAAAAAAATTAGTCGGCAAAAATTATGTAAAATGGGGGCGGGAGAGGTCAAAACTGATGAACCCAAACAAAAGGGGGTTTGACTCCATTGCGACAGCATCGGATAATTTTTCATTTTAAAAAATCAATAAATTTTTATTTACAATAAAGCGTAATAAATTTTCAGCTATAGCCGCTTTCGATTTTTCAAAATCTGGTATTTTTCCAAAGTGCCCTCTTTCAAATTAAAAATTTAAAAATGGGTATTTTTAAATTGCTATTTAAAAAAATTAAAAAAATTAATTTATCACAATTTTTAAGAATACTAAGAATTTTGTAAAAAGTGAGCCCTCTAAACTTAAAATCCTGTAAAAGAAGAAATATTATCTTCATAACAAAAATTATATGAATTTGATATGTTTTTGAGAAAAAAAAATATATTCCGAAATAAAAGTTAGACTTTTACTTTGGCATTGACAAACATACTGCCAAGTGGCCGGAACTTAACGTACCTAAGATCTAAGATTTATACAGCTCAAAATCTGAAAACAGCGACAGAGACCTAAAATTAAAATCTACATTATTTATATAGTGTCAGTAAGCTCTGAAAACCTATAAAACATAAAGATTTTGCAGAGAAAATATCGAAAGATCGGGAAGAAAATAACAACATAACCTGCAAACTGTTAAAATTGGGCAAAAGTTTTTAGCTTATTTTGACTCAATTTGCCTTTTCCTCTTCTGCACTTGTATTAACACTGTGAGATTTAATTTAACTAGTCCCCCTTAAAATTCGATTACACTATTTGACAAATAGAAAAAAATAGCACACCAAAAGCCGACATTCTCTCTGGAGGCCACATACGTCGAACCCGGCGCCCGTCTCGTGAAAATTAAATCCTTCGCGTTTCTTAAATTCACGGACCGCGTTCGGACTGTTCCCTTTCTACAATCGACACGTCGCTCAACGAGTTGCGTCTGTGTGCGTCGCATATGCGTGACTATGGATATACGTGAGGTGGTGTGAGTATGGACATAGCTACCCGAAATGGGCCGCAGAGGCGCCACTATACTGATAGTTGTGCTTCCTATCGAAGTGTTTACTCTAAGTTTCTCTCTAGAAGTACTAGCATTATAATTTGCGAGTTTAAATTATTTTTTGAAGAAATAAAATCATTTTCAATGCAAATTTAAATTGGTACTCCTATTAGAATCCTAATCGGCAATTCTTAAGCGCCGTCACATTATTTTATATTTAATCTGTGCATATTATTATTATTATATATATATTATATATATTATTATTAACGGCGAGACCACGCTGAAAACACCAGTTCTCGTAAGATCACTGAAGTTAAGCATTGTTGGGCGCGGTTAGTACTTGGATGGGTGACTGTTCAGGAATACTGCGTGCTGTTGGCCCGTCGTGGGTGTGGTGGGTCCACATTGGTAGTAAATATCCACCTAGAAACACTACCCGAATCGGGTAGTGAGGCAATGAACTTTCGAGTTCGAACTGCTGATCAATGTATGTATGTATATTATAAGGAATTTTATTGTTTTTTTATTTATTTTTAACTTCAATAATTTTAGGCATTTTCTATTTTTATATTGCGATAACCTTCTAGCTCTTTCTTTAAGAATTTTGTGTGACTCTCTTCTGTCTTTGCAATCAACAGTTTCAAATTCTAAAGTTCATTTTTATTCTTAAAATGGCTTTATTGAGGGTCACCTTGCTTATCTCTTTCCTCGGATTATGGGAAATTATGTAAGGGGTACCATGGGGTCTCTACCTAGCTCCTCCGATTCACCCCCCCCCCCCCCCTTAATGCAATGGGGCCTATTCTAGTTATCCCTCCTACGCAAAATTAACCCTCTCTTTCAAATAGTCGAGACACCATACACCTTCATAATTCAACAATTTTTAATTAAAATCCTTCAAAATCTGTAATAGTTTCAAATTCAGATATCAAAAGTGTCGGGACAATTTCACTGTCAAATTTTTCAAAATTGCAAAATTTCATATTTAAAGCCTTGATAATCAGCTTAATATGTAATAATTTAAATATTGTGATTGGTTTGGTTTCAATTTTAATTTGTTTTAAGTTTAATAATTTTAGATTAAAATATTCAAGCCTTCAAAATCAGAAGAATTTAGAACTAGGCATTGAAAATTAAAATCCGCCATTCTTTATTTTATTAATGAGAGCGAAGGTTAATTCGGCAAGCTATAAATATTTTCTTTATTTTTACAGATTAGTATGATGCGACGGTTGGTTTTAAATAGAACATTTTGCAATTTTGAAAAATTTGATACTGAAATTGTCCTGACATTTTTAATATCTGAATTTGAAACTATTATATATTTTGAAGGATTTCAATTTAAAATTGTTGACTTATGAAGGCTATGAACTAAAAATTATTGTACAATATTAGCAGTGAAATTCTGAATATAAATCTAAAATGCTTCGCAGGGTGGCATCGAAAAACAAAAACAAATTTCTGGTAATTTCTCGGTTTTACAAAATTTTCCAGCTTATTAATGATGCTCATTTTCAATAGAGAGATCATGGAGAACCCTATTGTAACTGTAGTGAAAAGAACATTTTTTGAATTGCTATTGAAAGAGTTATAAATTGTCGAACAAGATAGTGTATGCGCAAAAACTACTGAATGCTTGTTTTTACGAATAAAAAAAACTTTGATTTCTTAACTTGAAGGTATTAAAAAAAATCTAAGCAATTTTTTCACTGAAAATAAAAAAAAAACATCGTTCAAAATTGAAAGAATGTTAAATGATGTAAAATTAATAATATGCTTTCTAATTAGGAAGATTGAAAAATTATTCAATTCGAACTTTTCAGCGTTAAAAATTAAATTCTTCTTAATTAGAATGCGTCTAGTCGTGCCGAAAAATTGGGGGAGTTGGAAAAGGGGATAGGCTAGTCGTCACGACAATTCGGGATGACTTGCCAAGCTTATGGAAATTATTGGACTAGTCATACCGAAATTCAGGACGACAAGACTCTTCGTATCAGTTAATAAATAATTGCGGACTCGAAATAGTTTGAGGTTAGGAAGTAATAGTAATGAAGTAATAAACTGTAAAGTAATAACTTTAAGTTATTGTCGACAAGTAGATTTTTTTAATGATTTGGGCTCACGAAAATCGAAAATTATAATAAAAGAATAGTTAATAAAAGAAAGTTGTTTGCGCGAAAAATTCTTTTTGTAAGTCCAACCTGAAAACCATTCGGAATCCATAATTATTTATTAATTAATAAGAGGTAAATTTTTAACGTTTCAAGATTGAATTAAATAATTTTTTATCTTTCCAATTAGAAAGCATATAATTATCACGTTTTTAGAATAGATAAACTTTAAAGGTACACAATATTTAACATTTTTTCAATTTTGATAAAATTGTCAAATTCTGTAAATAATAACTAATTAAACTTTTATTATTACGTACTCTTCACAATTAATTAATTAATTAAGTATATCCAAAAAAGTTTGATTAAAGCATTGGCAATTAAGTTATTTCACAATAACTACCTGTTCCAAAAATATTAACTTATCGTCTGCTATCGCGTATATTACGTGTTCAAAATGCCTTGCTGTCCCTATAGAAATGATTATTGAAGAGTTTTAAAAATAAGGTATGAAAGAATATCAGTTATTGGATTTATTCTCGGAAAAAGGAAAGATCCTTCTTTTAGTTGCGCGCTATTTTTAAGTAATGCAAAATTAAATTATCCTAAAAACATCAACGGAAAGCTATTTGGTTGAGCTTATTTAGAACTTCAAAAAGTAAACAAAAGTGATATCTATGAAATAAAAAAGTGCAGTGCTGTTTGCGATTAAAGACTGATTAAAAAATGTCAAGAAGATACTACTGAAGTTTAAAGTGTGATTTAAAGCAGACATGTCCAGCTAGGAGAAATTCCTGTCGGGAACACATGGTCTGCTTCCACCTCTATTTATTCTGGAGAGCGGGAGTAGTGACAGAGGCTTGAAGCCATCTCTCCTCTGTGACGTCACTTAGCCCTATAGATACGAAATATCTTTGGGGATACTTGGGGACGACTAACTTTCCAATATAAAATTTTAATAGCAACTAGAGTTTTAATTATTTTATTTCAGTATGTTTCAATTGAAAAGAGAAGTTTACAAAGTATTTCTCTGTTGTACATTATTGAATATTTCAATATCGCCGTTTTTTAGTTATATGTACAATGTACACAAATGATGGCTGATACTTTTTGAAGTATAACAATATATTAAAATTATGCACAAGATAGAAAGGTAAGTTATGGAAATAAAACATAATTATAAAATCTCAATCCTATTCCGCATCATAATAAATTCAGATATCTTTCACTAAATATTATATTAAAAATAATATTCGAAAGTTTACTTGAGCCTACTGCGTTAATATGTTTAAGTTCAAGACTTTAAGTCTTTAGGACTTTAAGGTTTAAGTTCGCGTTTACAGTTTGCACCGTCCAAGTACCTACGTATTATCAGAACACAAAGAAATACTTTGTAAACTTCTCTTTTTAATTACATTTATCGAAAATAAATGTAAACATACTGAAATAAAATAATTAAAACTCTAGTTACTATTAGAATGTTATATTGAAAAATTAGTCGCCCCAACCATGTCGACAGATATTTCGTATCTACGGGGCTAAGTGACGTCACATAGGAGAGATGGCCACACGCCTCTGCCACAACTCCCGCTCTCCTGAATAAATAGAGGTACAAGCGGACCATGTGTTCCCGGCGAGAATTTTCCCTAGATGGGCATGTCTGATTTAAAGCAATGGTATGTAAAAAAATTAGATTTTCTATACACTGTGATATTATTATATAGGGTGACCAGATGCCCAAGTGGAAAAAGGAGGACATAATCCCCCCCATAATAAGACCAAAATTAAACAATTGTTTGGTTTATCAATTTTTGTAAATGTTTATTTGCATATTTTCCAGAATCTCCGATGAGGGAAAAATATAAAACGGGATCGTGGGGAATATTTTATGAAAAAAAAGATCAATTTTGTCTTTTGACCAAAAAGTAGGACATTTTATGGGTTTGCCAAAGTTTAAGGGGGCAGGAGGACAAGCCAGCGAAAAGTAGGACATATGCTGCTAAATGAGGACGTCTGGTCACCCTATTATTATAAAAACGGAAATTCCGGTCTTAAATGTGCAAATGAAATGCGATTTTAATTTTTCTGATAGTTACAATGATTTTTTATAACGAGAAAGCAAAAAAATACTGGACTTACATTTTTTGGCTTTTTGGTATTTGTTTACTTTTTGAAGTTCTAGATAACCTCTACCAAACAGCTTTTTATACGATTTTTCAGAATAATTTACTTCGTCATTACTTCAAAACAGCACGTAACTAAATAAAGGATCTTTCCTGTTTCCGATAATAAATTCAGTAACCAATATTATATCCAACTTTGTTTTAAAAATTCATTAATGATGATTTTTATAATGACAGTATGCATTTTGCATACCCAGTATTCGCGATAGCAGAAGAAAAGTGAATATTTTCTTAACAGGCAGAGATTGTGAAGAACCTAATATCATGACTGATCATGAGCACAAGTTCCCTTTTCCATTTCCAATACCTGTCATAACGTTATTTAACTTTTTTAATTCAAATGGGCTTTGGTTCAATGGGATTTTAGTGCAAAAGAATACCTACCGTCTGCAACTATCACCGGGAATGCCTTAGCTCAAAATATGGCGACGGTATGCTAAAGTGGAAATGACACCGTCTTGACACGCCAAAATGAAACCCTCCGTGCCAAACTTCGATCCGTGTGATTACAGATGCGACATCGACTGATCCTTCTCATTTCTGTGGAAGATTTCGTACATCCTCTTATCGAGGACCTGTTCGCGGAAGTTTTTCTCCTGTGCTTTCTTGATCCGGGCCTTCAGGAGTGAGTACTCGAGATGGATAATGTTTGATGCATTTTGCTCCCCCCTGATATTGAAGTCAAGGTCAAGTGTCTCCGCTGCCTCGTACAGAAACGATCATTTGCCAACTTCTTCGTGTTTCCGCACCATTTTAAGAAGAGGGCCTCGTCCATTTGCGACTAGATATGCTGTATCCAGAATAATCCTGTTGTGAAGACATTCGAGATTCCGTATTCCGCGACCAACTCGACGACGTGATATGTAAATTCGCGGAACAGGTGAATTATGGTACATGCTTTTGTCACTCCAAATGAATAAAGTACTACCGGGACAGCAAGTATGTTCGTTGCAAATACTTTGTTCCTCGCCGACTGTTCGGAGGACCAAATCTGTCAGATGAGACGTTTGAATCTGAATCGGAGAGCATTCTTTATAGATGTTTCATCCTGAATGCGGCTTTGTGGCACGCCCTACTATGTATAGGTCTCTCCAGCGCCAAGGTGTCGTATAGCCCTTTTGTCGACGAGCTCAGGGTCTTTCGGGATGCCATTAAACTTTCCTCGCTTTAAATTAACCTTGGCACATTTTTCTAACCCAAAATCCATTCCAATCTCCCAAGTGTACTCTTTGACAATCCCTAGAGTTAGATCTAGTTGCTCTTTATTTTCAGCATAGATCTTGAGATCATCCATGTAAGATACATGAGTGACCATATTCTTTCGATACCTGGGTTTGTCGCAATGGAATGGCAAAGTGCGAGAGATAGTGGCAATAATGTGAGGCAAAAGAGGCGAAGACTCATGGTGTCTCCCTGAAAGACACCTCACTGATAGGTCACGTTGTTAGTTGTCACACGATGTTTTGCAGATGAGATAGTAAATCTGCTTTTCTAAAACGGCATCAATCTCTCTATGCACCTCACGATGTGTGGATGAACCTTTAAGCTTTCCAACTGACAGATGATAAGTCTATGGGAGTTTGAATCGAAAGTTTTCCGGTAGTCAATCCTGGCCATCGACAGGCAGCGCTGGTTGGATGCTGCGTGTTATCAGACAAATATATCGATAAGCAGGTTCTCCCGACATCCTGCTACGCCCTTCTTTGAGTCGCGCTGTTCGTAGGGGAATGTCGTTAAGGTTGGACCCTAGTCAAGGTTGGACCATCGTGATTTTTTTCCGTATTTTACACGCGACACTTATTAACCAGCGTGTCAACACTGCTTAAGGTAGTACCAAACTTTTGCATGAGTTTGTCTGCACAAAGCTCGTTCGTTAAAAGTGTAGCGCTGACTTGTCGTTTTCCGAAACACAAAAAGTTTTTCATTAACCTCTGAAAAAGGCTAATAACTCGAATCCAAAGCATGGAACCCTCATGGTAAGCATTTGTTTGTGTCATGTACTTTATAATTAACAACGTGCTATTGGGGTTACCTTTTGTCATAACTCGTTTGGCTGCGGCGTGTCACAATGTGGTAATAATGCATGTTGTCAAGGTTGGACGACCCAAATTTTTTTTTTTTCAGCAAAGATATTGTAACATAATGACAAAAATAACATTATATAACTTGAAAACGATGCCGCAATGTTCCAACAGGCACAACTCTATTGTGTGCATTGAATGCAATAGAGAAGTGCATTTAAAATGCGCAAATATCACGAGGAGTTACTTCGTTTGTAAAAATTATGAGTCAGAATGAGTCATTAAGATTTTTTTGCTCTATTCCGATTAAAAAATAAAGAAATGCATTGCCCTATTTCGTAGAAAATGTTCTTACATTATTTTTTGGGGGTGGTCCAACCTTGACTACATCGGGCCAACCTTGACTACATTTTTTTTTTGTTATATTCTTATTTTTCTTTCAGTCGAAGTAATTTCCTTCTAAGTCACAAAATTTGTAATATTTTAATCTAACTTTTGTGCTCTATTAAAGTACCTACTGGAATTATTTTTCTAACAAAAGATATGGACAAGAGTCAAAACTATGTCCAACCTTGACGACATTCCCCTACATCTCTCGCCACTCAGGTCCCATTGTCCGAACAATCCTATCACTTGGGATAGCTATGAGGATCTTATATAGCCTATTCAGACAAGTTATTGGCCTGTAATTCTTAGGGGCAGACAAGTTGCCCATCTTCGGAAGAAGCACTGTGCGAGCTTCTACCAACCACTCCGGAATAGGTTTTTCCGACTTTGGATATGAGATGAAAATGCGGGCCAGATGCTGGTGCGTTGATGGAAACATCTTCCACCAGAAGGTCTTCATACCATCTGGTCCTGGAGCTGAATAGTTCTTCATTCCGTTTAATACTTTTTTTATCTTTTCGGTAGTAATAGGTGGGCATTCCTCCTCAGGCGTTATGAGGGCACTGCACAGCTCCTTGGAGCTATTTATGTTCTTTGTTTCTTCATTCAGTGGACGCTGAAATTCGTAGACTTCTCTCCGAAATGACTCGACTTCCTCTGGTTTGGGCGGGTGGTCGACAGTAATATCCGAATTCTGTCAACAATATGCTGCCTGATGGTCAGCAGTTTTGACTTGTTGCGTGTGTGATGACGGATCTGCAGTTCGCGCGCAAACTGTCAAACCTTGGCAGTGAAATTCCTGCGAGATGTTATGTAGTCAATCACGCACTGAATGCGGGACACTTACTGTCTTGCTCAGCCTATCTTTGTGTTGAGTTAGTGCATTCATCTTTTGGTCTTATGATCAGCCGTTGGTTTTGTTTTACGGTTTGCATCCGCCAACGTTCTTGCTGCATCATACACACTATAATTGATGGTCATGAGGTCGGACTCTTCGGAAAAATCTCCACGAAGCACGTCATCCAGTTCAGCCAGGACTTCGGGCTTGAGAGAAACCTGGATGTTGATGTTTCTCCTGGTCTAAAGCACGGCTCTTCCTCTATTGGATGCCTGCCCGCGGTTGGTTTCTTGTTCTCTCTCTTTCTTTGTTGCCGGCTTGTTCTAGCTGCGGTAGAGTAGGCGTTTCGCTTATAGAACCCCTTTTCCGTTAAATTCCATTAAAATCTTTTAAATTGTTCTAAAATCTTTAGAATTCACGTTTAATTATTGCAAATTCCTTAGGTTCTTTTGAACTCTGCAGAATTTTCTCGATTTCTTAGAATTCATTTGTATTCTTTTGTATTCTTTTGAAGATCTTTGAATTCTCTTGAATAATAATCCAGGATGTAACTTAATTTATTGTTAATTTTGTGAACTCTTCTCAAAACATGAAATTCTTTTCAATTATTTCCAAATTCAGCAAATTTGGTCGACGGGTGAACTGCTACTGGAGTAGGATGCAGACGTTTTTTTTAATTCTGCAGAATTCTGTAGAAGTCTTTGAATTCAATTGAAATTTTTTGACTTTTTTTTACTTGTTTGAATTCTTCTAAAATCTTAAGAATTCACGTTGAATTATTGTAAATTTCTTCAAGTCTTTTAAATTCTGCACATAATTCTCTCGATTTCCTAGATAACTGCAGATTTAAAAGAACGAGTACATATTAATTCAGTAGTAGTTCACCGTCGACCAAAGTTGATGAATTTGGAAATAGTCGAAAAGAATTCCATGTTTTCAGAAGAATGAAGAATATTAAAAATAAATCAAGTTATATCCTGAATTATTTAAGATAATTCAAAGATCCTTAACAGAATTCAAAACATTACAAATGAGTTCTAAGAAATCGAGAGAATTCTGCAGAATTCAACAGATTCTTGAGGAATTCAAAATAATTTAACGTGTATTCTAAATATATCACGAAAATTCAAAAATCATTAAAAAATTCAAATTATTTCAAGGAAATTCAAAGATTTATACAGAATTCTGCAGAATTAAAAAACACGTGTGCATCCTATTCCAGTAGTAGTTCACCCGTTGATGAAAGTTGCTGAGTTTTGGAAAAGTTGAAAAGAATTGTATGTTTTGAGAAGAATTCAGAAAATTTAAAATAAAGCCAGTAATATCCTAAATTTTTCAATAGAATTCTTTCAAATTTTTGCAAGAATTCAAAAGATTACATATGAAGTCTAAGAAATCGAGAGAATTCTGCAGAATTCAAAAGACTTGAAGGAATTTACAATAATTGACGTGAATTCTAAAGATTTTAGAAGAATTCAAAATATTTTAATGCAATTCAAAGACTTCTACAGAATTAAGAAAAACGTGTGCATCTTAATTCAGTAGTAGTTCACTGTCGACCAAAGTTGATGAATTTTGAAATAGTTAAAAAGAATTCCATGCTTTCAGAAGAATTCAGAGGATTCAAGATATTTGATTGAATTGTACATAAACCAGGAACGCTCAATAATTATTTACAATAATGTACAAATTACCTAGGTTCTCACTGAAATTATTTGTTCTACGGTCACCAAATTTCGGAGAAATTACATTTCCATATTTTCCATATTTTCCATGCACCGAATTTCGATGAGCCAATATTTTATCTCGAACATGTTTAAATAAAAAAACTGATTTTTTGGCGAAGTTATTTTACGGTTCGATCAAACTTGAGCCCATCCGATTTAAACAGACAAACACATTTGTAATCGCATTTTTGTTTTGAATGCTCGAAGCAAGGTAAAGTTACCGCCGCGGTAGGACATATTGCTTTTCGGGGTCGCACGCACACTTGCAACTAGCTGTTCACCTACATGCAATTTCAATAGCCTGTAGAATCCAAAATACGCACCGGACCCAACAATGTTGTGGAACTTTTCGATTTGAATTTTTTTCTGTCCGCCATCACAAGGAACGACAATTCTCCTGGGACACCCTATAGATTGCCTTAGAGATCCTCTAGGGAGAGCTAGGACACGTGAGCCCCTACCACCATAAATGTGATGTGCAACTTGCTGACAATGACTCACAATAACTTGCTCATGATGATTGAAGGATGATGTGATGTCCAACTATACATAGGTGTATGACTGAAGAAGTGGAGCTTTCAGGAGATTTCATCGCTACACCCACAGACGTGTACAAGAACATGAAAAATGGTTTAAAAAAACAGGAGAAGGTCCGTAGCAGAAGGCAAAACATAACAAGAACTTCGGGAAGAATAAAAATGTTGAGAACAAATCGATTGGGAGCAAGGCTGAAGCTAAGCCGCTGTTCGCAGAAGAATCCCCAGAAATAAGGGAGCTAGGCAAGCTGCCGACGGGGGTGGAGATACTTGTAGCTATAAGGGGAATGGAAAAGGCGACATCGACGTACCACGTAAGCTATTTACCGCAAGCCGACGCACAAAATGTTGGAAGTGTGGTTCCCCAGACCGCAAGCAGAAGAACTGTTGAAAGGAGCACAGTTTAAGGTGGCAAATGTTGACACGGTATTCATCTTTCTCGACCGGTTCTGCAGA
>CAKNYM010052126.1:628560-646571 GCA_932195095.1 Andricus curvator | reverse complement strand
AACTTTCGAGTTCGAACTGCTAATCTATAATAATAATAATAATTGAATTCAGTTTGGAATTGTTCAGTTTTTGCATTTTTCTGTCTTTAATGGAAGAATGCGAAGCAGACTTCTGATTTGATAATATATTAGGCATTGACTTATATTAAACAAATTTCCGTAAGAAAGTTAGTCTTAGAACAAGGTTAGCGCTGGGGCTATTATTACGGAATTTCCCCTAATTCTAGCCCTGGATGTACTGGGAATGGGTTAATCTTACTGAAAGTCCGTAATAGTAGACAGTTCGAATATATATCACAATATATTAAACACAGTGAAAACTAGACATTTATTTTTATCCATGATGTGAATTCCTTGAATTCCTTGAAATGATTTAGTTGATGACAGATGATTCGCATTTCGAGCCTATTTCAGTCCACAAATTGGCCTTATTTTATTAGATTGGCGGATCAAACTGAAGTGCAATTGTTATGTTGCGTGAACTGTTTCGATACCGAATTAAGTCCTAAAGCGAACCCTAGTTTTTACCAGCCCTATCCGACTGAAAAAAATGGCATTATACTAATAGACAAATATTTAAACATTGAAAATAATTAAGTTTTTGAACAATATGAGGCGAAACACATTTTCTAAAATGGTTCTAGAACATAAAATACACCTTTTCCATTAATTAATTAACATAAAATAGAAAAAGAACACATGAAATTACGTAAAGTGTATATAGTGGATATGCAGTAAGAATTTCTTGATACACTGAACAAAATATGTTTTCTATTATCCCCATAAAACTAAAAATATCTAAAGAGAAGAAAAAAAAAGCTTAAGCTTCTAAACGGAAATATTTTCCATTTTATTTTTTTCAGCTTCATACGAATGAAATAAAAAAAAATTGTTAAGCCCTGTGTTCGCCATAAAAACGCATAAAAGGCAGATTTATACATACTTTATTAAAAATTTGAAAATATAACAAAACATATTCATTATTAATTTAACATGTATTAATTTGAATTCCAGTGCCATGTATTAATTTGAAGTCTAGTTAAGTGTCGCAAAGCTTGGCTGCTTTTTTCTTCAAGACGCTAATTTTTTTCATTTCAGCCATTTCCTGTCTTACAAATTGTCTCATCCTTATTTGTAAATAAAATTGAAGTATATATGCTAATACCTCCACAGCTTCATTTGCATGTTCTTTGTATTGAAAATTAAATTTTGTTTTGGATGAAATTAAATCGTTTAGAATTAGGTCAAAAGAATTGCTGGATCGGCAATACACATTCATTGTAACGAGTAATAATCTATCTTATAATTTAAATTTTTTATTGAATATGAATGTTAAAAACCACATCAAAATTAACAAACATTCCAATTGTAATAAAATATGACATACATTTTCTGATATAAAATTTAAGAAACGAAATATCTATGCAACAATTCATCGTTACCTTTTTGAAGCTGAGCAATTCCATGTCAAATCATCTGAAGAATTTCAGCTATTGTTAGTCATTTTTATAAAAATTCTAGAATCCGTTCTCTTAGGTGTTGAAACAAAAACCCCAAAATAATTTTTTTTTAATAAAAAAGCTTAGGAGATATTCCGAATTGGAAATTTTGGTCCTTTTTTTCTTAAACTTTCATAACTTTGGTGATTTTAGTGATATTAAGGTCTATTTTTTATAAATTATTCGTAATAGGATGCATTTTTTATATAGATAGCTTACAATGTCCTTTTGGCAACGAAGGAATAGTCTATTCACTATTCCTTCGTGGTTTTGGCGTACGTTTTTAATTATTTCTCGAAAACTAAGGAAGATCCCATTTTGATATTTACAGGACTTGTAGAGGACATTGGAAGCCATCTACATAAAAAAATGAAGGAAATAAAAAGTGTTTATTTTTTCAGAAATTCAGATTCAAAATTAGTTTTTGAAAAATCAAAGAAGTTTTTGAATTCTTTTTTTCCACAAATATATTTTCAAAACTGCGTCCTATTATGAATAATATACAAATAATAGCCCTTAATATCGCTAAAATCACCAATGCTATAAAAAGTTAAGAAAAACAGGACCAAAATATTCAATTTTGAATATCTTCTAAGTTTTTTGATTTTTTCAAAAATTATTTTGTGATTTTTTCTTTCAACACATGAGGGAACAAATTCTAAAATTTTCATCAAAATTACTAATAATAGCTGAAATTCTTCAGATGATTTGACATGGAATTGCTCAGCTGATTTTTCTATACATGATATTCACATATTTAGAATATTAATGTTCGGAAAAGATGAAATAAAAACTTTAGATTACAAAACTGCTCTATTAAAAACATAATTCTTTTTTTAATTTCGGTTTGATTGACCCACCTTCTGATAAATTCCAGATAAGTTTAGCGCATGTTAAATCTTATGGTATAAATTTAACTGAAGGATATCAAAAGACGGATGAACCTGTCATTAAACAGTAAAAATGAAGCTCTCAAATTTAACAAGGCTTTGTGCGACAAAATCCTACAGTGCAAATGATGAAAGATACTTCAAAATAAACAGAATTTCAGGAATTAAGCTTTAACTGTAAGTGAAATTGAAATTTATTCATTATGTTTTTAATAATGCAGAATTTTAATTTTGATAAAGAATTTGAAGGATTCCATATAATACTTCTCCTTTATTTTTGCTAAAATTAAATATTTTACGAATTATAAATAAAACAAGTTTTCATTACATACTACCTATTTTTTGAACTATTTCTTTCTAACTAAAACCAACGTGTAGGATTTTAGGGAATTTTTCAAGGGGGGAAAAAAGCTACCGAATATACAAATTAAAAAAAAACACACGCTTCGTCTTTATTTCGTACGTCGTTTATTAAAATAAAATCTTTTCTCAATATCGCTTTTTGCTATTTTTCGACGTTTTCTTTTCCCGAAGGAACCGAAAAAAAGTGAATTTTTCCATTGAATTTGCACTTTGACATTGACATTATGATCAATATCAAATATAGGAATCTCACCAAATCACTTGAACGCACCATATTTATTCATTATAATAAATTATTCATTACATCTTTTTAGAAAATCACCGTTTAGCACAATGGGCGCGATTCTTTTATAGAGCGTGGCGCGTGCAACGCGCTCTGGCGAGAACATTTTGCAAATAGAAACTATAATCACTAAGGGAAGCACGTTACGCCGTTGCAGACACGGGGAGTAGGATAGGGCTGGTTTTTACTGAAGCCTCGTCATATTTAAAGGTTAGATTACCAAATATATTTTAATGCTAAAGCTTGACACTTTAGGAACGAACAATATTATCACTGAAAGCTCTTCAGGAAACATGGTCGAGAACATATACCGACGCCTCCATTTCATATTGCTCCACGTGGCGTTCAGGCGGTGTTCCGCGCCACGTCGCGTTTGGCTACGTGGTGCCATATGGAATGTAGGCGTCGATGTATGCAACTTATCATACATATCAATTTTAATATTATATCTCACTTACTTTTAAAATGCAGTAAAGCGACCACCGGAAGTAGTAGAATTTTAACAAAAGTCTTCATATTTTCTGCGCAGACACAATGATAGAGGAAAGAAATCTGATGTTTGAAGAATTTCGTGAGAACGCAGTCGATAAATTACGGCTATATATACTCAATTTTGTAACATTCATCTAATAGCATTCATTCTTAAAAATAAATAGAGTGGAAGGAGGAAGCTTCTTAATCTCACACATGAAAATTTGTCATATTTGATAACCTTACTACGCATAGAACCTTCAGAATTATTGAAGATTGGAACAGGTGTTCAAATTTCATAGCACAGACAGCAAACACTAAAATTAAAATGATTTCTTTCTCTTTCAAGTTACTATCGCATGTATAAATATGTCTGAATTATATTTTAAAACGCACTTCTGTTTTTTGTTTTGAAAATAGTAAATGTATGTACCGTTTGGTTTGTGAATATTGTATTTTTCATGCATAATTATCAATTATACAACAATATAAACTTAGAATGAAAGTTGAGAGAACATTAAACTTTCTTAACTGAAACTCAGAAACCAGCAGAAAGTATTAGGAAAATGATTAAATTATGTTTCCCTAACAACTCATTGCTACTCATTGAATCAATAAGTTCCACTGTGCAGATTAGTAGAATACTCTAACTAATTTATTTGGTAACATAAATATTACCATTCTATTCTGTAGAAAGTGATAAAATTACAAATTCAGCAGTCAGACACAATGCTACTAGTTGCATTAGTATTCTAATAATTCGGATTCAGAGAGATATGAAAGCAAATTTCATTTCGATCCTGAATAAACTTTAAATTTAAAGTTCTTAGATCTGAAGCCTTGGTAAAATAAAGCATATTTAAATTATACGTATGTTGCTTCCGGTTAGTAATAAAATATAAATTATTATTTTAAATTTTAAATCGACAAGTATCAATGTTTTGATTGTTCCTTAGGTGATTTGAAATTCGAAAAGTTTTATGTCAATAAAGTAAGATAAAATAGATTGGGTGTGTAAATAAATCTGTTTTTTTTCAGTCTGAAGCAATAACTTGCAAATACGGAATGTTTGTCGAGGTGAAGTAAGCTGTTTATAAGTTTCGCAATATATCCTAGACTCATTGTTTCAATAATTACTAATTATCAATTAGCAGTTTTCCACTATCGAATTATTAAATTTATGTTAAATAATCTAATAAGTAATTTTTTCACTAATCTAATCTAAACTAATCAGTAAAGGGTCCATTCACAAAATACGTGATAAATTTTTCAGGAACTTTAGACACCCCCCACATGGAGAATGATACTTTGACATACCCCCCCCCCCCCCCTAGCCCTAAATGTATCGCGTATTTAGTGAATGGCCCCAAAACAGAAAGCATTTTATTAGAATTATTTTGATTTTGATAATAATATCCCCATGTGTGAAACATTTGTTAAAATCTTATATTATATACCGTATACGGACACATGAATTATATTATTTATAAAAATAGCAATCTTGGATCTTTATCAAAGTGTCTAAAAAAGTTAAAAAAATTTTTATTAACAGTTGATTACTTTGAATGAACAAAGTTGAAATGCTAAAAAATAGCAAAATAATGTATTTGTTAATTCATTTACCGATTCATAGCCAGAAGTAAATAATAAATAATTCGCGGTTCATTCCGTTGATCTACTTTGCTAAAAATACATTTTTTTGTTGAAGATTCATTATTTTAGTCAAAAATTAATATTTTTGTTTGAAAATTTAAATATTTTGTTGAAGATTAGTTTTTCCGTTAGTTTGATGTTACATCCCGAAACTTTAAAAATTTTTGATGTAACGCCTAGCTAGGCGCAACCCACCTTACCCTGCGCCTTTTAGGCTAACTCCATCAACTACAAGCAATAGTATTACCGATCTTCCCTGAGTTTGAACCGAGGTATGGTAACTGTACTACGGTCGGTAAGGTGGAAATCATAAGATTCATAAAGCATTACCATGAAGGGATAAGAACTCAGGGAGTACCGATAACTAGCATACGTTCAGTGTATGGGAGATTGTAATTGCAGACTCTACCGCTATAACATAATTAAGTATATTTAATAACCTACGAATGTATGCATATTCCTAATAATCTACATCATAAACAAAGTTAAAACTAATGGAACATGAATACACGCGTATGTCTAAATTAAGGAAATAAATTATCGACACAATGTCATACTACTGTTACTATTAAAGTGTAACCCACCTAGTGGAGAAACTGGCGTATAGTCAGATAACATTGTGACCAAAGTGTCTGACTAGAGATATCGCCCATAGTACGCGACCGCTGTCCACAGTTGCTGACAATAGCATGATTCATCCGCACGAATCGTTCGACATGCAATAAGGACAGTTGCAAGTATCAAATAACTTCTCGCTGATCTAGAAAACAGACAACCGATCACCGGAAGTCTCGGAGGACGGACCTATTGGTCACTCACACGAGCCATACAAAACTTAATATCTAGTGTCGCGCGTGCCAAACCACCAATTTGTAAGTCGCGCGTGCCAAACCACCAATTTGTAAAACGTACGTGACTTCTGGCTTGTACCCAGCGTATATAAACCTCAGAACAACCCTTGTCAATTGTCTTACGTTCCTGGCAGTCACACCGACAAGTTCAATCTAAAATTCGCGTGCTTTTAGTCTTACGTTCCCAGCAATCATGCTGACAACTTCGATACACGAATCGCGTACTTCAAGTCTTCGAGAACTAAGTAACGAATCATCAAGTTGCGAACTAAGTCCCTTCGGTTTCGATCGTCGTATGAGTCTCATCCGGGTAAAGTCCGCTGTGTTATACGTCCGTGGAAAGAACTCAAGAATGGATTCGGTAGCTGATATAGGACCGTGTATCGCTCTACGGGTTAATTGTGATTTTGAATTCCTTCCCTATTACCCAAGCCAACTCTGCGTGAGGATCTTGCCGTTGTCCTCCGATTATAGAGACGCAAGCGACAAACTACTACTCTCTCTGGCTCTTCTACGAATAAGAAGGTACATGTAAGTCTAAATTTATGTAACTGTCAATCTTATCTATTATCTTTATAATAAATCGTTTACTATCATAAGTATCTTTTCGTTATTTCAAGCACTGGTTTAACGCAGTTCGCATAGAGCTGACAAGAGACAAACGTACCCACAAATAAATATTCGGTCAGGTCTTACCAGCCTGACATAATCAGCTCACTAGCCTCCCTCATTCTAACCATTTGCCAACCTACGGTCGCCTTTAGCTCGGGACGTAACATTGAGAATTGAATTTTCCAACTGCAAATGTAACTATTCCATTTTTCATTGAGAGTTCTTTTTTTTTAAATAAAATTCAACTTCTTGGTTAAAAGTTGAACTACTTTGTTAAAAATTATTATTTTTTTATTTGTAAATTTAACTGCTTCATTTTTAGTTAAAAATATAGTTTGTATAAGTTGAAAAGTCAACTATTTGGTAGAAAATTCATAAATTTTGTTGAAAGTTCATATTTTTAGATAGAGTGCCGCAATTTAGTACTTCAGGTGAAAATACTAGAGCTTTTATTCAAGAAATCTACTCGAAATGGCGTTTGTGAATATTAATATTAATATTAATATTAAATATCTGCCAGCTTCTGTAAATATTATATACAAACTATAGTGAAGCGAAAAAAAATCAACAATATACCAATTTGATTCTGTTAATTATGTATTTATTTAATGAAATGTAATACTAAGAAGAATAACAAATAAAATTTTTATTTTTATATTTTAAGCCTCAAGAAGATCTAATGGTTATTTTGCCTAACAAAATATCGTAAATGTTTAACATCAAATTATTGTCATTAAATACATAAAATTATTCCTTTGAAATTCCTGAGACTCATTTAAAATATCCTAAAACTGTGAAACATTTTAAAATCTTTAGTAATACCTGGAAATATTTAAAAATTTCTTAAAATACTTGAAATCTGACAAAAATTCTCAATTCTTGTTAATAAGTTCTGTGAAATCCGTTAGAATATTATAAATTCCCATGAAATTACATTAAATTTGATGATATTGCTTGAAATCGCTCGAAATATTTGACGTCCTATGAAATCCTTCAAGATCCTGAAAAGTTCATTAAAACAACTTAATGAAAGACTTTTAAATTCTTTAAGACTATCGAAATCCTCAGAAAATTTATAAGGTCCCTTGAAATTCCTTTAAAACGCTTTAAAATATTTGGACATGTTGGGAATTTTTCCAAATCCCTTTAAATCATTCAAAATAGCCTAAAATCTTAAAAATCTTTTATGAAATCCTTACAAATCTTCCGCAATTAAAGGAAATTCTTCAAACCCCCATGGTATTTTGGAAATCCTGTGAGATCACCTGAAATATTTTTCTTTTTGTTGCAATCATTGAAATCCTATGGAAACCCTTGAATCTTGTGAAAATATTATTTGAACTTTATAGAAATATTCTTGGAATCATTAAAAACGTGCTCAAACCTTTGACAATCCATTAAATTATTTTTAACTTCCTAAAATCCCGCGAAATGTTTGAAATAATATTAAATCCCAGTCCGCATCTGTAAATATTATATAGGGAAAACCATCCTACAGTAGATAGGAAAAAATTCAACAGCATCTGTATCAGTTTCCAAAAATAAAGAAAGATTATCGTTGTTAAATAAATCAATTTTCTGATGTTAAACATTGCGACCTTTGTCCATCAATGGATAATCGTTTCTGGGCAAGACAGAATACTCAGTTATCGATAATTATAATTTATCATTAGAATAATAACAATTGAAATCAGTGAATTGAGTAAATAATAGTTGAAACTATTATTACTTTTCAAAAATCACAAAAGTTTAAAATATTGACATTTTTTTCATCTGTGATATTCTGTGAGATTGGTATGATTGGTACGATATGTTTAATCTTCATTCCATTTAACCTGACTTGCGATGACAGAAAACTGCAGAATTTTTACATAGCTTAATACTAAAATGATATCTTTTCCGAAAGACTCCTTGGAACACAACTAAAATTTATGTGCTTCTTAATAACTAATAATTGACACTATTGTCTTAGTTTATTGTTTACAATAACTTGAATTTAAAAACGTCACTAATTCATAATTTTCCGATTATCTACTGTTGGTTATCTACTGTTGGAAAATGCAATTTTCAATGAAAAGTCCTCAAATTTTTATGAATATTAAAGATCAAATGGTAGTCCCCCTACTTCCAGTCAGTCCAACCACGATTTTCAAAGTTAAATATAGAAAATATGGCGCGCGTTCCTCTTCTGTTCTGCGATACGCGAGCCTTGTCATTATTTCCTTTCGTGTCAGTCACACTAGACGTGTTTTTTAAATACTATAATTTAATAATCATTATAATGGGAAAAGGAAAAAACAGGAGACGTAGCAGCTCGTCGTCATCCTCTACGTCTTCGAGTTCATCAGAAGATGAAACTTATAAATCAAAAAAGGACAAAAAGCTTCTCCTTAGAATTAAAAAGCTGGAGAGGCATGCAAGGAGGACAAAGAAAGCAAAGGCGAGGCGCCGCAGAGTGTCTGGATCTGATTCGTCTATGTCAGAATCATTTAATCCAGGTAAGCTCGTTTTCTCTTTTAGCTGTAAATATGTTCCTGATAACATTTATCGGGCTCTAACCTGTAAAATGTTTGCTTCAGTCAATTTTCGGGCTCTAACCTGAATATTGTCAATAAGCATCTCGATTCGACCTAAGATGGCATCCTACGTTACGATTAGGCACATGCCAAATTGCTTGACAGGATCCATCCTGTTTTTTAAGATATTGTTCTTAATTACGGGCTCTAACCCGATAGAAATCATTGGTCTAATCCAAAAATGTTTTCTTTTAAGACTTCGTTCTCAACGCGAGATCCAACCTGCCTGAATGCAATGGTCCTAACCTAAATGCTGATAAGCTTGAATTTGGGCTCTAACCCTTTGAAAATATTTGGTGTAACCAATAATATTTCTTTTAAGATATGTTTCTTAATGCGGGCTCTAACCCTTTAGAATGCAATGGTTCTAACATAAGAAAAATTGTTTCCTTATGCTGATAAGCTCAAATGTGGGCTCTAACCCAGTAAAAATATTTGGTCTAACCAAAAATACTTCTTTTAAATTATTGTTCTTAATGCGGGCTCTAACCCGCTAGAATTCAATGGTTCTAACATTAAAATAATTTTATATGCTGATGAGTCAATGGTCCTAACCAAAAAATAACGAAGTATTTTGCTGAGCTTTAAGCTAACTGTAAAATACATTTTTATTTCCCAGTAAGAAATATTTATTTTTTCCTCTTGCCTTGATTCAGGTCCTTCTTAATCATGGTTTGATTATGATCTTACCGGCGGAGCAGATCTCTGCTTTTCCGATAGTGGGAATAAGAGCACATTTTTCCCTGAGCAGAAGTCTGACAACGCAGAAACCAATACTACAGACAACAGTGCAAATGTAGTTTCTGTACATTCTGGGTCAACTACAGGTCCAGTTCCTGACACCAGTGCTTCTGCCAACACCGATTCCTCTACTGGTAAGATTCTTACCACGAGCGTCCATATTCATATTTGCTTCTTATATTAGCTCCAAAGGAAATTTCGAGGCAGACCTCGAATCCCGAAAATTATAGCCCGAAACTGAATATGAATTAGCTGATTTTGCTTTTAGAAAAATAACTAAACAATTTGGAAAACCAAATATTGATTTATTTGCTAGCCGAACAAATGATAAATGTGTGCCTTATGTATCGTGGAAAAAGGATCCCGGTTCTGTAGCAGCAGATGCTTTTACGTTGTCTTGGAAAAAATACTTTTTCTATGCTTTCCCACCTTTTGCAATTATTCAAAAGGTCCTTAACAAAATAAAATCTGAGGAATCTGAGGGTATTGTAATTATTCCAGACTGGCCTACTCAGCCTTGGTACCCTGTTTTTCAATCAATGCTGATCCAAGAACCAATTTATTTTGAGCCAAAAATGAATCTCCTACTTTCTTGTAATAGGGAACCGCATCCACTTTGGAAACACCTTACCCTGGTGGCAGGGAGGTTGTCCGGTAAGCATTGAGGGGAAAAGGAATTCCAGAAACCTCACTTGAAATATCTGTGGCTTCTATTAAAAACACATCGATGAAGAACTATGATGTGGCTCTTAAGAAATGGTGGACCTTTTCTCTACGCAACTATATAGATCCTTATAAGCCAGAAGTTCCTGAGATTCTCAAGTTTCTTACTCAAGAGTACGAAAAAGGCTCTTCGTATAGTACAATCAACTGTAGTAGGTCTGCGTTATCCTTGATTGCAGATTCTCGAATCACCAACGATGAGAGAATATAAAGGTTTTTTAAAGGAATTTCGAGATTAAGACCAGCTCGCCCCAGATACGACCACACCTGGAATCCGCAAGTGGTTCTAAATTGTTTTTCTTCCAAACCGACTAATGAAGACTTGAATTTTCAAGATTTATCTAAAAAGCTTGTGACGCTCTTAGCTCTCACTACAAGTCATTGAATGCAAACCTTTGCTTCTATTGAAATCAGTAACATTAAAAAGACTTCAACTTCAATTGAGATTAAGATTACAGATCAGATAAAAACGTCGGGTCGCAATAAAGCGCAACCGATTTTACTTTTACCATACTATCCAAACAAGAAACTATGTCCTGCGTCGGCTTTTGAATCTTACTTGAAAGCTTCGAAGTCTTTACGAAAATCCACTGGGAAATTGTTTATCTCTACGAAAAAACCTCATCAAAACGTCTCATCGCAGACCCTGAGTCATTGGGTTAAGGATATCTTAACAAAACGCGGAATTGACACAGAAATCTGTTCTGCTCATAGTACGCGACATGAAGCTACTTCTACTGCTAAGAATCTTGGAGTTGATTTGGATTTGATCAGAAAGACAGCTGGCTGGAATAAGAATTCAAACACGTTCGCTACATTTTACGATTGTCCTATCGTAGAAAATAGCCTACAATTCACTAATTCTATATTGAATTCCCATACTTAATTTATCTTGACGCAAGAAGTTTTTCTTGGACTTTCCTATTTTTATATAAAAGTATCAAATATTTTTAATGTTTCTCCATTGTAACAAATAAAATAAGTTGCCGTATATCTTGTTGCTTTCAACATCTACCATTTGATCTTGAGGAGGCGCGAAATACAATTTATTGATTGAACGAACTTACCTTTAAGTGAAGTTCGATCCTAATTGTATGAGCGTCTCCTCCGAATAGATCAAACCCACCCTGTTTTAAATACCCATAATCTAATTCTAATTAGATCCCTAGTTAATACGGCAACACTTTCAATAAATGACAAGGCTCGCGTATCGCAGAACAGAAGAGGAAGGCGCCATATTTTCTTTATTTAACTTTGAAAATCGTGGTTGGACTGACTGGAAGTAGGGGGACTACCACTTGATCTATTCGGAGGAGACGCTCATACAATTAGGATCGAACTTCACTTATAGGTAAGTTCGTTCAATCAATAAATTAATTACAAAATTTCAATGAAACTTCGTCAGAAAATGAAGTATACTCGCTAAAACGTTATATTAACTAAAGTAATGAACATTTTTCGTCATTTTTCCAGTTAATTAAGGTTATCCACTGTAGATCATCATCAACTGCAGGGTGGTTTCCCCTACAAACTAGTTGAGCGAAAAAATCAATAAAATAAGAATTTTCTACTGGTAATTATTTATTTATTCAATTAATTGTAATACAAAGAAGAATAAAAAATAAAATTTTAATTATCATAATTTAATCCTTTAGAATCAAAGTTAGTTGTTATTTTGCCTAACAAAATATCGTAAATGTTTAAAATCGTAAGATTGTGATCAAATACCAAAAATTATAATTATAGTATAAGAGCCTACTTCTTAATCTCGCAAGTAATTATTTTCACACTTCTCATTATTAATATGAATCGAAAACATATGTTTTATATTAATCTAAACTACTTTGTTTACATTCAATTTAAAATCGAATAATTCCAACTTTTTGATTTTGACCCATATACCCAATTCTGAATCGTACAGTTTACTCATACCATTACAGAATAAAAACACAGAAAAAATTAGATGTAAATGCATGTGTAATTTGCAAAAAAAATTTTACACCTCATGGAAATCATCATGGCCGTCTTTAGAATTTTGAGCCTAATTTATCCCACAACTCTGATCTATTAAGTGAAGTTAGCTGATAGTGCCAGTGCTCCCAATTCTACACAAAATAGTCTTTCAGAGTGTAGAGTACATTAAATATTTGATTTTATTATATTAAAATGGTTTGTTCATTTTAAATTCAAAGGAAGGAATACTTTTTTTATATATTTAGATTTTAAATAATTCCTCATATGTTGCTGTACTTTATAGTTATTATATATTGTAAACAGATGATTTGTATGTTTAGTCTTTTCAAATAAGCGCGCGATTAACGTCCAATGAAGCTACTGTTGCGACGCATGCGCAGTGCGGTTGAGGAGCAGAATTGGGATGGTGCAGTAAAACAACTAAATGGAATAAATTCGGCATTTAACTTCATAAAGTGGAATTCTTGGACGGCGCTCGTCTCACTCCCCACTTACAATATACTGCAAATACCACTCCTTTCTAACATTGGTGATCTACGCACATCGCGGTCTGCCACTTCTATATATACGTACTCTGCGTCTGGGAAATTGCCTTCGGATACATCTTCGACTTTATTTTCATGGTGATATTCGTTTATAGGGTAAACTTCAAACTTGTTCGCATAAAAATATCGGTTCCCTCTATGCCTCAACCACATCTTTCTTGGACCATGCACAGCAGGATCATGACCTTCAGGATGTTTGCCTTCGGGAAGTAGCATTCCATACCAATGTTCGCCCTCTTTCGTTCGTACGAAAAAGTAAGGCCCACCCCAGCCATACCTAATAGGAAATTTATGAGCAGGCTGCATCCACATGACTAGACGTTCCGGGGTTTCCCAGAAAACATATCCACGGTACATAGCGCCATCCGTCATTTCTACGTGAATACTTTTTTCATTCATCTGGGGAAATCCATATGGAGTAACTCCAGCTGCACCTAATTTTTTGAGAAAAAATTGACATTAACTTTTGAATATTTTTTATACTATTAACTTGAAAAGAAAGACCAACTTAAAATCACAGTATAGGCGGGTATAGGCCTGTCTTAAAGTGGTCTTAAAATGATCTTTTCTGGTCCTTAGAAGATAACAGTCCTGTTGATACAGGCAGCTATCCTTATTTCAGAGAGAGAGAGAGAGTGATGTCTATTTCAATGCCCTAAAAATGATGCAGATATAGGCTGAAGGGTACAGACCAGAAAAAGACCAAACGTTCTTTGAAACTGATCTTAAAGTGGTCTTAAGTTGGTCTTTCTTTTCACGAGATTAGACTTTTGTAAATTTTGAACAAACATAGAATGTACTATGTATGCACGAAACAAAAAATTGCTTTTCCGAAGTAGTGGAGTCCGGGGAGGGATGAGAAAGATTATTTTTTCATTTAAGTACTCCCTGTCTCTACTGAAATACGAAAGTGCAAGTTGCTATTTAAATACTGCGACCCTTTATGTTTCAATTTTGTAAATGTGTTTACATGTATACCATTAAGCCATTTCCCTTTCAGGGTAGGTGTGACACTACCCGATTCGGGTAGTGTTTCCAGGTGGATAGTTTTCTTGTAGTTATAAATAACTACAAGTGTGGGCTCACCACACCCACCATGTGCCAACAGCACTCAGTATTCTTGAATGGTCACCCATCCAAGTACTAACCGTGTCCAACGCTGCTTAACTTCAGTGATATGACGAGAACTGTGGTTTTCAGCGTGGTATTGCCGTTGGCCATACATACATACAATCATAAACAAAAAATGCAACATGAAAAAGAAGTGCCTTTGTCTTGACTCGCCTCAGACCTGGGGCGGAGCGGGACGCGTACTTGGGTGAGGCGGGACACTTCAAATATTTATTATTTAATTAATCAAGTTAGAGCGAACCAATAATGAATTAGATTTAACATGAATAATTGTTCTAACAGCTCATTATTATTAATGAGAATATTCTCTTAAAATAATAATAATTTAAACAAAAAGGCTATCTTACAGAAGAGATAAAATGGAATAATTAGGTGCAGCTAGAAGGAGTAGGTCTGTAAATGACATGTACATTTTTTTTCGAATGACGACAATAAGTTTGTTGTTCAAACAAAGTTAAAAATTTCAGAAAAAACCGTATTAATATTAATTTAAACGGAAAGGCCCTCAGTAATTACTTGAAGGCAAATTTATACTTAGCACGATGCATATAGAAAATTTCAGAAATATTTCAAGTATCTACTTTATTTCAGAAAAATATATTCACAAAAAAGAAATAGATTTTTTTTAAAACTATTCTTTGTATTGTATATTTATTATTTATTCATAACTAAAAAGCCAAAGCCAAGTTTACAATTTTAGAAAAACTCGCAACTTTCTCGCAATCATCTAAGATAGTAATGAAGAATAATAAATAGTTTAAACAATTATTTTGGTTAAATTTTAATAATTTTCACCACGCTTTAAATGCAAAATGGACCAAAAGTTTCCATTTCCGGGCACTTCAAAATCCCATTTAATTAACATGGGGGAATTTTGGATTTTCGAAAAATTGAGCTCATACTTCAGGGTTTGATCGAAACGTGTCAAACTTTTTAGGGATTGAAGACGAGTACCTATGAAATAAAAGCATATTAATAACTTTTATTTCTAACCCCCCCCCCCCCACAGCGCCCCAAATATGACCCAAAAATCAAAAAACTACATTCTTACGTATTCTTGTTACTTTTTAGCAATTTCCGTCGTCTTGTTCATACAAATAATTACTAATGGACAACTTGAATATTTTCCAGGACTTTTTAAACAATTTTTAATTGTTTAAACAAATGTAACTTATTTAAACAATTATTTATTCCCAAAAAATGTAAAAAATAATCGTATTTTCTGATTGAAATGTAATAGTTTGTCATTGTTTGGAGTAGTCATTTTTTTACATAATGTAATTATTTAAACAAATACTTATTGGTTTTTCTCAAAATTTATAAAAATTGACCCTGAGATGTCCACTTTTTTCTCAAATTGGTATCCTATGCTACTTTTTGTTGAATAATTATATAATTTTGATACATTTCTTTTAATTTTTAATGAATTTCTATTTGTTTAAACAATTTTAATTTGCTTAAGCAGTTTTTTTCGATAACTTTAAAAAAATAAAATAAAATACATATAATTATTTTTCTGACTGTATAGTGTGTAGAAAGAATATATTAATCATTTTTTAATTGTTTAAACAAACATAAATTGTTTAAACAATTATTTTTCAACAAATATTTTTGAATCGTATTTTCGGAATTAAACATAATATTGAATGATTGCGAGGAGTGATGAATTCTGCTAAAAACTTTATGTTATTGTTTATACAATTAATTATTGTTTTTTTCCAAATTTCCTTCAAATTTAGTATGGATGGTTTACATCTTGTTTGGCGCATTATTAAATAAATCATGAAAGTCATAATAAGCTTTAAATTATAAAAGTGTATTTATTATTTCTTTCTTCATATTTTTACAATCTTTATCATAATTATATTATAAAAAAGCACATCAATCTGACATACTGGAAGACAAAAAATATATATTAAAATATATTTATAATTAATTTATAATTTAATTAATTAAAAAGTTTATTTATTAATTTATTAATAGATTCCATGTTTAATATTTTATATTATTGATCCACATTTTTTAATAGAAAAATGCTTGAACGAATAAAAATTGTTTAAACAATGACACGACGTTTTTAACAGAATTTACTACTCCTGGAAATCATTCAATATTATGTTCAATTCAGAAAATACGATTTAAAAAATATTTTTGGAAAAATAATTGTTTAAACATATTATATTTGTTTAAACAATTAAAAAATGGTTAATATATTCTTTCTATACACGATACAGTCAGAAAAATAATTATATGCATTTTATTTTATTTTTTTCAAGTTATCGAAAAAAAACTGCTTAAGCAAATCAAAATTGTTTAAACAAATAGGAATTAATTAAACTTTAAAATATATGTATCAAAATTATATAATCCTTAATATAAAATCTCTAAACGATATTGTCGTTTTCGATTCTGACGATTTTCGAGAGTAACACGGTGGTAACGTTTGCTTGCTGTAGGCCGCTCATATTCAACAGTAGTGTGTGTCTGTGTGTGGTACTGCATTTGAAATCAGTGATGCTAACTGAGTCGCCTTTATCTGCGTATGTTTGAACTGTCATATAGTTGATTGGCTGTAGTACGCGCCCGTGTTTGAATTCCCAACGAGGACGCGAACTAGAACCAATAAGCGCCATTCTATCGAAGCATGCGCATGTCAAGATGGTCTTTTTAGTTCGAGTTTGATTATAATACGTCACGTGTTTTTTCGTATTTGGTAATGCGCGGCTCAGTGTTGCCAACCGTTGCACGATAAAGTCTGTAAAAGAAGTAATGAACCATAACCTCAATTGTGATGGCAGTCTGTTTTTAAACTGTTTACGCAAACAAGAAATTTTCAAATTAAAATCATTTTTACGCTCTGTAACTGTGATTTCTATCATGGTTTAATTATATTCATCATATTAAATATCATTTGTGAAACTCGTGTACGTTTTGGTTCTACTTTCCCTATAGGATTGAAATCTCCATTTCCTTATAGTGACACATTCGAATAATTATTTTTTTTTCGGTTTGAATAGAAGTATATCAGAGATCTGTGTATGTCTACAGATCAAAAATTTTATAATTTAAGAAGATGTTCAAATTAAGAATTTTTACGCTCTCAATAAGCACTCCTATTAAAAAAAAACACCGATACTTTAAGAAATTGATTTTGATAATTTGAAGGGATTTCAAAGAAGTTCAAAGACTTTAAGGTATTTTTTTTTATCCAAGGAATTTTCAAGATCTTCAAACAATTGCAAGGAATTTCAAAAGATTTCAAAGAATTTTGAATATTTTGACGTATTATAAAATATTTTAAAGAATTTTTAATTGATTTCACTAACTTAATAGGATTTCAGAGGATTTAAAAAATTTCAGTTGATTCTAAAAGATTTAAAATTGATATATTGTGGGAAAATCTTTCAAACAATTTCAGTAGATTCCAAAGAATTTTTTATTTATTTTGATAATTTGAAGAAATTTTAAAAAAAGACTGGGAATATTGTAGGGCACTTGAAAAGAATCCAAAGCATTTGAAACAGATGTCAATAATTTCAATGAATGCCAACAGATTTTAAAGGGTTTGAAATATTTTAGGATATTTTAACAGATTTCAAGGAATTTTCAACCGATTTTAGTAATTTAATTGATTAGAAAGGATTTGTTAAGAAATCTTTCAAGATTAGGAATATTTTAGGGTATTTCAAAAGAATCCAA
>CAKNYM010052126.1:615364-628550 GCA_932195095.1 Andricus curvator | reverse complement strand
TGATTTCAGAGGATTTTGAAATATTCTAGAGTAATTTAAAAGATTCCAAGGAATTTTTTATTTATTTTGATAATTTGAAGGAATTTTAAAAGACTGGGAATATTTTAGGGCATTTGAAAAGAATCCAAAGCATTTGAAAGAGATGTCAATAATTTCAATGAGTGCCAACAGATTTTAAAGGAATCAATAATTTTGAGGAATTTCAAAAAATGGTAATGGATTTGAGAACTTTAACAGTAAGCTTTAAAAAGTTTCAAGTGATTTTTAAAGATTCGAAGAATTTCAATAATTTGAAAGAGTTTCAAAGGATTGGAAATATTTTAGGGTGCTTTTAAAAATTGCAAGGGATTTTGAAGAGTTTAAAAAATTTCAAGGAATTCTAAAATATTGTGAAGGAATTCTAAAATATTGTGAAGGATTTTAAATATCTTAGGGTATTTTGAAAGATCCTATGAATTTTTGAATTGATTTCAGTAATTTAATGTTACTCATAGGATTTGAATTATTTTATGGTATTTTAGAAGATCTAAAGCATTTTCAAGAGCTTTAAAATGTTTCAATTGATTTCCAAAGGTTTGAAAGGATTTGATAACTTTAACAGTATTTCAAAAGATTCTAAGGAATGTTCAATTGGTTTCAGAGGATTTGAAATATTTTAGAGTATTTAAAAAGATTCTAAAGCATTTTCAAGAGATTTGACAAAATTTGCATGGGGTATTGTATCGAAGAGATTTCTAAAATTTCGAAAATATAGATCGATTTAATAGGACCTATGCCAGGTTTTAGGGTATATCAAAAGATTTCAAGCAATTTTGAATTTATTTCGGTAACCTAATAGGATTTGCAATGATTTAAAATATTATAAAGTATTTCTAAAGACTTTAATGCACTTTCAAGATATTATTAATTTTTCAGGGAATTTTAAAGGCTTTGAATGACTTTAAGAGGAATGAACAATTTTTTCTGAGAGTTCAAAGAATTTGTTTACAACTTTGGAATATATGAAACTATTTCATAGGACTTGCGAGGTTTCAATATATTTTAGAATATTTAAATGAATTTTATGAGATATCCGAAGATTTCAATGATTTTAATGGATTTTAAAAGCTCCCAAGGTATTTTCAAAAATTTTCCAGGATTCAAGAAAATACTTTAAAATTTCATATAATTTCACGGGATTTTATAATATTTCACTGTACTTTCAGAAATTCATTCACAAGAAGTGAGGGGTTTTTTTAGGTTTTCACAGATTTGTGGAGATTTTCAAATATGTTTTGCAATTAATTTGAATTCACCCTGAATTGTTACCCATTCATTCAGAATTATTTTATTATGTCTTTCGAATTTTGTTAATTTACCTGAATTCTTTTGAATTAAATCAATAATTCTATTCTGTTCAATGGATATTTTTTTTCAGTTTGTGTTTAATTCGTCTTGAAGTGTTTTCAACTTATTTTGAATTCTTCAACATTTAATACAATTCTTTTGAATTCCCTTGTATTTTTCCAAAATCATTTTAAAATTACTAAAATCAATTACATTTTTTGTAGTTTTAAATTTTTTCCAATTTATTTCCATGTTTTAAATTTTAACTTTAATTCTTTGAAGTTTTATGAATTTTTCGAAATGCTTTCAAATCCAAAAGAACATCAGTCACACTATTGATGCACATATTTACTTTAAGTCACTTTTTGGATTAAAAATGAGTCTTGCTGCAAAAAACGTCGATTTAAAAATTATTGCTGCGCACTCCCGAGATATTCTCTGGACATCTGCTTTTAGACAACTTCGCATTCAAAATACAATACTTTCGAATAATTTTCAATCCGACGTTTTTTGTAGGGCAATTTCTCTGCTTTTTTCGATTTGAATAGGTCACTATTCTTAAATAAATCAGGCTGTCGCCGCCCTTAGAATAATAAACTACAAATGCAGGCCTCGGGCTCAAAACACACTATTGACACTATTTGACACTTTTTTCAAGCGATGACGCTGTTTTGCTACTATTTTGAAAAAAGACACTAAAGACACTATTTTCCAATTGAAAACACGAATTTATCAACCAATATAGATTTTTTGAAGAATAAAAAATTGACAGATTTTCGCAGAAGGAAAAAAAAAATATTGTTGGAAAAGTTTTTGTTTAATTTAGCTTTTAATAAGAAAGATACTGTTACGTTTATAAAGGCCCGGAAAGTTCTATCGACAGGATAATTTTCTTCTTATAATAAAAGAATTTAATCATTTTGACGTAAACAACAGATACGATAAAAATGTTCACACAAAAATGTTCATGTATAAAAAAGTTATACTAAAATACATTTTACTTTTTCGTAATAACGTGCATCATTTATGATAAAAATTAGAAAATTAATTTTTCATGAAAAAAATTCACCACATCTCTCAATGCATAATAAAATATTAGTGGCGAATGGATTACTATAGAGTATAAACAGCAATAATTGCGGAGCAAATAGACAATTTAAAAATTTGTTATCATATTTCTTGAAAACTGAAAGATTGGTAATTACTGCCACTATTCTATGTATCATTCATTTTTTTAAACTTTGTAAAGCTTATATAATAATGAAAATTAATATTATTCGCAGTATTTGTCAATTTGAAATTTATGTGCTCATATACATGTTAAAACGAATAATTCACAATTTATTTTATAAATAGCATTTCTTTTAATTTATAACATAAAAAATGTATTACGCCAATATAATTTACAAATAAGTTAAATGTTAAACAAATTTAAGAGCCGATTATAATAAATTGAATTATATTCACAATTTTTTCAAGATGATAACGGTGGCAGAATTTACCTACAAATAAATTATGAGAAATCCATTACTCCTTTAGCTTCAACAGGGAAAAAATATGAAAAGGAGCTCCTTATTGAAGGCTACGTACATCATCCTGTAGTGCCTTCTAATTATTTGTTGCGAATATTTTGTAAAATTAATTAAATATGAATAACATAGAAAAAATAAGTATTTGGTTTATTCTTTTTCAAAAAAAAAATTAGGAGGCGCGCGCCTTGGCGCGCGCAAGACTACTAGTTATTCAACAAAAAGTAGCATAGGATACCAATTTGAGAAAAAAATGGACCCCAAACAATGACAAACTATTACATTTCAATAAGAAAATACGATTATTTTGTACATTTTTTTAGAATAAATAAAAAGTAAAAAGTAAAAGTAAAAACAATACGTAAAAATGTAATTTTTTGATTTTCGGGTCATATTTGGGGCGCTGTGGGGGGTGAGGCTGGGTTAAAAATAAAAGTTATTAGTATGCTTTTATTTGATAGGTACTCCTCTTCAATCCCTAGAAAGTTTGGCGCGTTTCGATCAAACCCTGAAGTATGAGTTCAATTTTTCGAAAATCCAAAATTCTCCCATGTTAATTAAATGGGATTTTGAAGTGCCCGGTGGCACGTCTTAATATACGAATTTCGGAAGAAAAAAAAATTGGGGATTTTTTTTCTCCGGAAATAAAACTTTTTTTGTGGGGGGGGGGGGCTTGCCCTGTAGCTCGAAAAGCGTTTTTTGGACCACCCAAATCCAACACGTTTCGAGGCCTTTTAGGCGTCCTCTTCAGGGAAAATTTCAATAGGAAAGTAATAGGGAATATTCATATGTTATGCTAATATTATTTGAAAAGCAGAATTGGATTTGAAGTTTATTATTAAGGAATTGTTAACACCATTTACATTTTCATCGCTAATATTTCGGGAAATTGATTACATCTTTAAAAAACAAATGAATAAAATTTAATTAAATTCTCAATCAGACAATCTTGAGAGTTCATTTGACAGTTAATCGGTTTGAGATAGCTGATGAAATCAAAATCAAGAAAGCTTAAATTTCAAACTATGATAAAAACTGATCTTTTGTAATTTTTTTCCTTAAATCCTGTAAAAGATGTAATTTCTTGATGTCTCTTTATTTTTTTCCCCCTCCTTTTTTAATTCTCATATATATCTGTCTCTGATGAGCCGTTTTACAATGTTCTTGATGTGAAACATCTAATGGCGCGGTACGGGGGTAAGATCGCCTCTTGGCGGGACGACGCGTGAGATGGAACGACGCGCTCGGGGCTCGTCGGCTCAATCCGCCTCAGCTCGGCGATACCCTCTCTCCGCGCGCTGCGCTCATCATTCTATACTTGCGCCCCACCGGCTTGGCAGTCCCCTCTGGTCACCACTCACCGCGCGCTAAGAAATTTCACTTCTAAGTATTTTTGTGAAAAATAAACAATAGTATACAAATCTAAATATTTGTTCACTTCCATTTGCACTTGATTCAATACACCATCCTTTCTTCATGTTTCACATCTGCCAGGCGTCCCGCGACGGCTCACTATTTTTTTTTTTTGGAAACCTATTTCTCTTATTTTAATTTTTTGTGCAATTAATTTCCATAAATTGATGTTCTTGAGTATTTTTTTAACAGTTTTTTAAAGATATTTTTTGAACAATATTGCGTTTTAAAATTTAATCAAATTTAATTATGGAAGAGTGCACGAATAAACAATTCTGTTTTTCTCGGTAGGTTTTGCAATCGTTCTTGAAAATAGACGTATATTAGACTACAAGCGTTATCTCCTACGCATCAGCAAACAAAAAGCTGTACAAATGTGCGGAAACGGTTGAGATCTCCTGATACCTAAACAAATTTGTCATCCATGAAAATACTAAAATTACGAAAATAAAAATTTCTTCATACACATTTTTCTAACGTGAAGAATATAGGCGATTATTGTATTCAGTTTTAAATTGCTTAGTTCTGGCGTTTTTCTGCTTTTAATTGCAGAATGCAAAGCATACTTCTGATTTGATGATATATTAGGCACTGACTTATGTTAAAGAATTTTCCGTGAGAAAGTTAGTATTAGGTCAAGTATATGATCAGGACTAGTATTACGCAATTTTCCGTAATTCTAGCCCTGGACGAGCTGGAAATGGGCCAGTATTACTGAAATTCCGTAATAGTAGACAGTTCGAATATATATCACAATATGTTAAATCCTTATCAGATATAACGTTAAATTAAAAAATATATTTTAATGTTAGAGCTGAACACTTTAGGAACGAACAATATTATAACTGAAAGCTCTTAAGGAAACACGTTCGAGAAGATATGTAGACGCCTCCATTCCATATTGCTCAACGTGGCGTTCAGGCGGTGTTCCGCGACACGTCGCGTTTAGCTACGTGGTACCATATGGAATGTCGGCGTCGATATGTGCAACTTATCGTACATATAAATTTTAATATTATGTCTCACTTACTTTTAAAATGCAGTAAAGCGACCACCGGAAGTAGTAGAATTTCAACAAAAGTCTTCATATTTTCTGCGCAGACACAATGATAGAGGAAAGAAATCTGATTTTTGAAGAATATCGTGAGAACGGAGACGATAAATCACAGCTATATATACGCAATTTGGTAACATTCATCTAATAGCAAGTTATTATTTATTCTTGAAAATAAATAGAGTGGCAGAAGGAAGCTTCTTAATCTCACACCTGAAAAATTTCCATATTTGTTAAATTTACAACGCATAGAACCTTCAGAATTATTGAAGATGAGATCACGTGTTCAAGATTTCATGGCAGAGGCAACAAACACTAAAATTAAAATGATTTCTTTATCTTTCAAGTTACTATCGCATGTATAAATATGTGTGAATTATATTTTAAAACGCACTCCTGTGTTTTGTTTTGAAAATAGAAAATGTATGTACCGTTTGGTTTGTGAATATTGTACTTTTCATGTATAATTATTAATTATATAACAATATAAACTTAGAATGAAAATTGAGAAAATATTATACTTTCTTAATTAAAACTCAGAGACCAGCAGAGAGTATTAGGAAAATTATGTTTCCCTAGCAAGGCCTTGCTACTCATTGAAGTAGTAAGTTAGTAATGCTAAGCTAGTGAAATATTTGTTAAAATCCTATATTATTAATACCGTATATGGAAACGTGAATTAAATTATTGACAAAAATTACAATCGTAGATCTTTATCAAAGTAACTAAAAAAGTTTTAAAAATTTGTTACTAACAGTTTATTACCTTAAAAGAAAAAAGTTAAAATGCTGAAAAATAGTCATAAAATGCATTTGTTAATTAGGTTTGTATAACAAATTATCAAATGTTATTGATCTATAGCAAGAAGTAATTGCTGTATAATTGGATGGTAATTCCGTTAAACTGCTTTGTTAGAAAGATATTTTCTTTTGAAGATTCATAATTTTAGTCCCAAATTCATTCTTTTGGTTGAAATTTTAAATATTTTGTTAAAAATTCATTTTTTCGTTTCTTTGAGAATTAGTTTTTTTAACTGCTAATGTAACTATTTAATTTTGGGTTGAAAATTGATATTTTTAATTAAAAATTGACCTCGCCTAGTTGAGAATCCAACGATTTTGTTAAACATAAGTATTTCTGATTAAATTTAACTATTGTTTGGTTGCAATTAAACTTTTTTGTTGAAAATTTAAATTTTCCCTTTTAAAATGAAACTGTTTTGTAGAAAATTTCTTTTCTTAGCTTGAAAACTCAACAATTTTTTCGAAAATTCGTATATTATTTTTTTGGAAATGCATCCTTTATAAGTTGAAAATTCAACTGTTTGGTCGAGAAATCATATTTTTCGTTGAAAATTAATTTATTTGTGTAAAAAGTTTGATTCTTCAAAAGTTCGTCCTTTTGGCTTCACTTCAAATACAATATATGCAAATGACTTTACACACATGTAAATGAAATTTAATATAAATGTGTATATTGAGTGTAATATATATTATATTATTTTGATATACACCGCATATTAAATCTAATAAAAAGTTATTAATATTAATATACATATGAGTATGGAGTATTGTATTTACTATATCTTGTCAATTATTCCAAATTAAATTACAACGTGTATTAAAATTGAGATACATTCGTATATTGAAAGTAAATTAAATTTCAGAAAATTGCAACAGTGTTAAAAATGCAACTGTTTTTGTTTGAATTTTAATGTTTTTTTTTAATTCAACGATTTGGTTGAAAATTATGTTTAAAAGTTGGAAATTAGGCCATACGGTTAAAGATTGAAAATTTCGTTAAAAATTTAATTACTTAGTTTAAAATACAACTCTTTGGCAAATTAATTTTTTGTGTTCGAAGATTTTTACTTTTTTGTTGAAAATTCGTCCTTTCGGATTAAAAATTGATCTTTCATAGAAGACTATTCAGTTAAAAGTTCAACATGTTGTTACAATTTCGTTTCTTCTGCTTGAAAGTTCAACTTTTGGATTCATAATCACACAGTGATTGGTTCAAAATTAATATTTCTTTAATTCTTCAAATTCACCAAAAAGAAAAAGAAAGGAACCTCACAGTAAATACCTTTCTAAATCTTTTTTTATCAAAACCGGTTCGGATCCCACCTTAAGCTGTAGGTCCCCCCACCATGCACCTGACTGTAAGCCAGCCCGTGTATGATGGGGTAAAAATCAGGCTTTGCCCAATATGTCAAATTATGAACAATGCTCTTATCGCTTAATTGCATTACAAAAATGCTTCCGTGCTGATGATATATACCGGGACAGCCCCGTGCAGACTATTCAAACAAATAAAAAATAAATTCAACTATAACGAAAAATGCCTTCGACATATTGGGCTGTTACCATCTTAAGCCTGAGACATTAATTTCATAATAATAGTAGCGACACGGCATGCATCAAATTTTCAGTGGGTTGTTACCTACATAACATCAAATAAAAATTCACTCCAGAAGTTAGGGCACTTGCTCGAAACTTAAGGAAAGCAAATCACACGCTGAACAAGTGTAAACTGTTGACCGTTAGGCAGCACTAGATGCAAAAAATAAGATCTCTTTCAACAGCAAAAGAGCGCCTTGAACGGCGAGGAAAGTGGATTCAGGGAAATTCCAGCTTTTCTACTCATCCTTCCCGTCTGTTCAATAAAACGTCACGTGCCGTTAAAAATCCGCCTAGTCTAAAAGAGATTCAAGCCTTCTGGGAGCAAGTATACGGAGATACTTATCAGCTATATGAAGACACTTCAGACTTATCAATCTTTCGTAAATTTTGCCAAAGGCAAAGGTTACGAGGTCCGAGGAAGAGTGTCGCCTAATTACCGCTGAAGAAGTAAAGAAAGTTATCGTTAGAACTAAGAACTTTTCAGCGCCAGGGCCAGATAAAATCAACAACCTTTGGTGGAAGAAGTTTACTTCTACGCGCCAACATCTAGCTCGTATATTTACTACTTTCTTAAACGGAGAACAACCCGTCCCGCAGTGGCTAGTGGAAGGACGCACGGTATTGATCCCTAGGACCGGAGAGTTGTCAAGTTAAAAGAACTACAGGCCTATAGCTTGTTTAAACACCAGCTAAAAGCTTTTCACTGGCATCCTGAAAGAGAGGATATTGACATCTATCGAGCCGGTATGGAGTGCAATAGCTACTTATCAAGCTCCTTGAGTGCCTTAAGGTGCATCAAAAAATAGTGAGATCCATAAAAGAGCTTATGCTCTTGTAGTGGACAAGATTTGTTATAACATCTGACAAAAGACAAGTGACTACCAGCTATATCACATACAGGAAAGAGATTTTCCAAGGAGACTCCCTCAGTCCGATACTTTTCTGCATCCCCCTCTTGCCTCTATCTATTGTGCTTCGAGGCAAAAGCTCTGGATACCTATGTGGCCCACCGAACAGAAGAGAATATAAGGTCAACCACCTTTTAAACATGGACGACCTTAAACTCTTTGCTTCATCAAAAAAGGACCTTAAAATTGTGGCCGTGGTAAATAGGTACACTAAAGCGATTGGCATGAGCTTTGGACTGGAATAGTGTGCCTGCGTCCCCCTCACCAAGGAAGACTAGAAACTACATCATCGCGTGACGACCAGGATGTTCAACTCATAGGCGGAAATACCATTCAACATCTTGGTAATGGAAAAACATATACATATCTTGGAATACCGCAAGCGGAAACCCAAAATGTGCGTTCGTAAAAAACGTCCCTTAAGAAAGGGTATTGCCAAATTCTCAGAAAAATTTGGGCTTCCGAATTATCTGGGAAGCATAAGATCCAGGCGACCAATATGCTGGCCGTTCCTATACTGCTCTACGCGTTTGGTGCAGTAAAATGGAACGTCGATGAGTTGAAGCAACCTGACCGAAGCACACGCAAGATGATGACAATCAATCGAAGTCATCATCCTAGATCTTCCGTACCTCGAATATACCTCCCTCAAGATAAAGGGGGTAGAGGCTTACTAAGCTTGGAGAGTCTTCATCGGAGAACGGTTCTGGCTACAGTCTGCTCAGTTCTAAATAGCAGATTCTCTTATCCAACTCGTAGATCAACATGAAGTCGGCAATACTGCGGCTTTTCTATTCCGTGCCGCAGATAGCGCCGCAGAAGAGCGTGGTCTCCCATTTGATTCCAGCAACACTACAAAAGCCCTAGCATCACTAAAACCTTTGGTGCTCAAAACTCGTGTACAGGAAGCAGAACATTCGTTTCTACTAAGAGAACATGCTGACAAGGCCCTTCATGGTAAATTCTTCGGCATTATACGAAGAGAATAGCTATCGATGGGTCTGTCCAACATGTTCCTCAAGTCTGCTGGATTGAGATCGGAGACTGAGGGATTTCTTTTTGCCTGCCGAGACGGCGTTATAGACACCTTAGTTTACCGCGAGCGCATAATGAATGTACCTGTAGGCGATATAGACTGCCGAGCGTGCAAGCAAGAGCCAGAAACACTTGGACATGTTCTTAGTGGATGCAGAGAGACACAATGATGATTTTGGATCTTCTATGATCTATTGCCCGTCTTGCCATACGCCCAGGGGGAACTCGAGTCCGCTGTGGAGAATGATCAGTATAATATCTACTGGAATTTCTCATTCTCCACCACTCAACGTATCAGACGTACGAAGCCTGATATTTTCCTTCAAGTTTTGAAGACCAAGATCATTTACGTGATTGAATTCTCAGAACCAGCCGATGGTAATATCACGGCAAATGCGGACGAAAAACGAGCGAAAAATCAAGCACTTCTTTTCGAGCTGAGAAGGCTGTACCAAGGCTACAAAGTCCATTTCATAGTTCTCATAATCGGCTGCCTTGGAGGTATGAAAGCTTCATTTCTTGGCTAACTCAACAAAATCCTGGCTTGCCAGCGTCAGGCTCAGTCCATCGCGAGCCGGATGCAAAAGGCTGTTCTTCTGGGATCACTTTATCTGGCCCGTCAACACTGTTTCTCATAACATTCCACAAAGATTGGTAGCTCTAAAAAAGTATCCAGAGGTGAAACCTTCATCTCCAACTGTCCCGTCTGCCGCGTAAGTTCATCCGCGGCTAGAAACTAGACTCCAAGGAACAGTGTTGTACGAACTCTTGTGCGTAAATTTCCCGCTCTTGCTTACCTCCTGGAATAAAAGGAGCCAGAGTGTATGACGTACACGTTCCAGTTGCGTCGAGATTGGTTGCTTTAACGATCCATCATCGTGGCTTCCGGAGGGTACAACTTCTCATGATGAATGATAATGCTCTCAAAAGATGGGAAATAGGATGATTTTTCAAAAAAATGGGGGAATAATAAAAGAATAAATTCTTTTCAATAAAATTAATGTTGAGACCATATTTAATTTAATATGAAATGATTTAAATACTCAAGATTGTTTGTGGAAAGAAGTTACATTTTCAACAAAATAGTTGAATTTGCAACAAAAAATTTCTACCAAAAGAGATACATTTTTAAACACAAAAGATAAATCTTTAACCAAATAGTTGAATTTTCGAAATAAAAAAACGAATTTTTGACCAATTATAGTGTCAATAGCAACCAAATAGTTGACTTTTGAATCACAACAGACAAATTTTCAACAACATAGTTGAATTTTTACCCAAATAGTAAAATTTTCAAGCTATCAAGACGAATTTCTTAGAAAAACTTTCTACTGATCATGAGATGTTTATATACATTCCTTAAACAATTCATTATTGTTTTTAGCAATTTTTTTTATAATAGTGTTAGAAATTCGTGGCTTATTGGGAATTCTACAATTTATTTTCATTTTTTTAATTAGAGTAAGGTAATAATTGATTCAAGTTAACAAACATAATTGTTTAAATAATTTAGTATTATTTTAAATAATATTTTCCTTGAATAATGCTAGAAAGCTGCGGTGTTTTCTGAAATATTCAAAATTATGCGCACTTACCTCTCGTAGAAAGGTTATAATTAATGCAGTTTAACAGACCTAATTGTTCAGACAAATTATTATTGTTTATGACTATCTTCTCGTTTATTAATGCTAGATATTTGCGGTTTTTTTTAATCCTGAACTTTTTCTGCACTTTTCACTTAATTAGATAATAATTAATGCAAGTTAACAAACATTTTTGTTTGACCAATTTATTAATGTTTATAATTATCTTTCCTCAGACAATTGCTAAAAAGATGTGGTTTTTCCGGAGGTTTCTAACTTTGCTTTGGCTTTTCAGTTATAAACAAATAATAAATAAACATCAGAGAGAATCACTTTTCAAATAATCTCGTTATTTCTCATGAATATCTTTTTCTGAAATAAAACATATATTTGTAAAATTCATATCTGACTTTAATTCCCTTCTTACTTCAGATGATTTTGATCTTGTCAATCTTTGCTTTGTACCCTAAAACGGGGAAAAGTCCCTCATGTCGGGTACATTTTCTCACCAATGAATTCGCACCAAATAGTCACGATATTTCCTAATTTAGTAGTAGAAACAACTGGTTGCTTAATAAAAATAAATAAATTTACTCAGGACTGTATATAATAATTAAAAAAAGGTTAAGAAAATGAAAAACGTGAAAAAATGGAAAAGTTTAATAAAACTACGCGATGCTGTGGCATTCTGACTCTATTGAAATAATAAGTAGGTCATATTGTGAAATACTAAACCTTGACAAATACAAAAAATATTATTCAATAATAATCCAATAATACAGTAATTTATTTATTAATTATTAATATTAATCTGTACTGATGGGTGTCAATCATAAGCGTTAATTATCAAAGCATATAATTACAGAAACAGATAAATTAGAGGAATTAACTTGATAAAATCTTTTTGTTTTATTTCTGAAAACAATTGTCAAGTTTTATTCAGTTTTTCGAGAGATATACCAACTGATCCCGATTCGTAACTTTGTACGTGAATCCGAAAATCATACAGTTGTATCGTTGTTTCTCTCAAGCATGTATGTATGTTTTTATGTATGTGTGCAAGACAAAATACTTGTAAGTTATCCTAATGGCAATTTTAATTTCAATGAAAATTGAAAAAGTTATATGTTTTTCAACATTTTAAAAATGTTCAAGTAACAGAAAAAAATCAATTTTCTGGATATTACGTAGAATGTGCTGCTAATTCAAAAAAAGTAAGATGATCACCCCGAAAAATAGGCCAGAAACTTTGAATGTAGCATCGGCTAGAAAACCGACTTGCAAAAAGAAATTTCCTGTATTATTTTTTAATACAGACAACTGTTAACAAAAAAAAATTAACATGTACATTGAAAAATGAGGAAAAATCACATTGTGCTCATTTTCATTAAAATATTGATTCCATTGGAATATTTTTAAATCTCTTGAAATCCTTGAAATCCTACGGAAATCCATGATTCTTGTAAAATTATTTGAAATTTATAGCAATATTATACAATGTGTAGTAGTTTTTGATACGTATTGAAATCCCATAAAGATCCTTTGACATTTTGCCAAGTCACTTAGAATAATTAAAAATACACTAAAACCATTGAAGGTCGTACGAAATCCTTTAATATTATTACAAGCTTTCGGAAATTCTAGACAATTCCATTACATTATTTTATACATTTTAAAATCCCTCGAAAGCTTTGAAATAATATTGAATCTCAGTCCGCTTCTGTTAATATTATATACAAACTATAGTGGAGCGAAAAAATCAATAAGATAAAAATTGTATTATGTTAGTTACGTATTTATTTAATGAAGTGTAATACAAAGAAGAATAACAAATAAAATTTTAATTTTTATAGTTTAAGCCTCAAGAAGCAGATCTAATTGTTATTTTTCCTAACAAAATATCGTAAATGTTTAACATCAAATAATTGCAATTATA
>CAKNYM010052126.1:574146-615264 GCA_932195095.1 Andricus curvator | reverse complement strand
GAAAGTACTTCTTAATATCGCAAATAATGATTTTTAAACTTATTGGAATTAATACAAGAGAAAAAATATGTTTTTTTGAATCTAAAATACTTTTTTTCCATTCAATTCACAACGGATTATTTCCAACTTTTTGATTTTGACCCCTAAACCCAATTCTGAATCATACAGTTAACTCATACAATTATAGAATAAAAAAACACAGAAAAAATTAGGCTTAAATGCACGGGTAAAGGTTAAACATTAGCCTGAATTGAGTTTAGGTGCCATAGCATACAGTGCTGCAATTTCCAAAATAAATTTGACACCTCTTCGAAATCAACACGGCCGTCTTTAGAATTTAAATCCTAATCTATCTCACAACTCTCGTATATCAAGTGAAGTTAGCTGATGGTACCAGTGCTCCCAATTTTACAAAAAATAGTATTTTAGAGTGAAAAGTCAAATAAATATTCGATTTTAATCTATACAAGTAAATTCTTTATTTTAAATGCAAAGGAAGGTATAATTTTTCTCACAAATGTAAATTTTAAATAATTAATAATATTTTTTTGTACTTAATAATTGTTATATAATATAAACAAATGATTTGCATATTTAATAATTTCAAATAAGCGCTCTATTAACTTCCAATGAGGCTACTGTTGCAACGCATGCGCAGTGCGGTTGAGGAGCAGAATTGGGATTTTGCAGTAAAACAACTAAATCGAATAAATTCGGCATTCAATTTCATAAAGTCGGCCATGAAGGTCATATCCCTTGATCACTCGCGGGCACGAAGGAATAGTAAGGAGTGGTTAATGCTTGCCACGAATGAAAACTTGAGAGCAAGATCGTGCACATGCGCAGAGCTGTTTCCGCAGTCACGTGTTATACCCACTCCCCTATGATATATTTTGACATCTCGATGCATATGTAGGTTATGTTCGTTTGTTTATTTTCGTTCAATACACAAGTTCAAAACTTCCAACGCGTGTCGAAATCGTTGTCATGGCAACCGCCAGTGCGCATATGCACGATCTTGCTCTCAAGTTTTCATTCGTGGCAAGCATTAACGACTTCTTGGACGTCGCTCGTCCCACTCCCCACTTACAATATACTACAAGTATTACTTCCCAGTATTCCTCTGTGCTCGCAGGTTTCTGACATTGGCGAACTTAGCACATCGTGGCGTGTCACTGCTATATATATGTGGTTTTCTGGTGGGAAATCGCCTTCAGATTTACCTTCGACTTTATCTGCATGATCATGTTCTTCTACAGGGAAAACTCCAAAATTGCCTGCGTAAAAAAATCGGTTCCCTCTTAGATACATCCACATCTTGCTTGGACGATGAACAACATGATTATGACCTTCAGGAAGTGGTTCTTCGGGAAGTAGAAATCCATCAAAATGTTCGCGCGCTTTCGTTCGTATAAAAAAATAAGGCTTATTCCATCCGCCGTGTATAATAGGAAATTTATGAGCAGGCTGCAGCCACATGCTTACTTTTTCAGGGAAGGGCGTAAAAACATATCCACGGTACATAGCGCCATCCGTCATTTCTACGAGAATGCTTTGTTCATTCAATTTGGGAAATCCATTTGGAACTCCAGCTGCACCTAATTTATTAAGAAAAAATTGACATTAATTTTTGCAGATTTTGTACACTATTAACTTAAACTTTTGTAGATTTTGAACAAACAATGAATTTACTATGTATGCACGAAACGAAAACTGTCTTTTCCGTAGTAGCGCAGTCCGGAGATGGATGGGAAAGATTATTTTGCCCAACATCTACGCGAAAAAGGCAACTTTTTTCGTCTGAAAATAGTGGACAAAATGAGCGATTTCTCAATCGTTGACCTGAGCGTTGGGAAATGGCATGTTTTTTCCACTAGTGAGGAAAAGTTTTCTAAGAAGTGGGAAAAAGTACGTGGAACAGTGAGAGGAAGTGATGCTCTGTTGTGAATGTGTGATTGAATAAGCCGACACGTGGCGCCATCTGCAACTCAGATGGGCGCTTTACAGGAGAGTCAATGTATATCCATGATTCGTCCATGTGTTGCTATTTTCAGACGAAAAAAGGCGTTTTTCTCGCGTAGGTGTTCGACAAAATAGTATGAGCCACTCGTGGAGAATGATCGGTAGAGAACGAGCATTTTCCCCACTCGTAGCCACCCTTTACGTTTCAATTTTGTAAATGTGTTAAAATGATTAATCATAAATAAAAAATGCAACATGAAAAGTAAAAAAATGAATTCAGATCATGCATATGTCCCAGGGTGGTCCGATCCTAGGTGAATTGATTCGAAGCTCAACGTTTCTCTTCACAATTAGCTATAGATTACAAATAAATAATTACTTTTTAAACTTCACCTTTATACGTCTGCTGTACACGGAAAAAAGTGGATCGTTAGAAGACCTCTCTAAACCAGTTGTTACTGAATAAATGAAGGACTGGCATCGGGTAGCGAAGGAATCACGTTTGCTCATGTTAAGGTCCACGAAAAGGACCATGACAATTGACCACCGTTATTACTAAAACTTCTAAATACCTTTTATCGATTCAATCCGTGACATGAGTCCATGATCCACGATCGATCCCGACGCGACCGGAAGCAATACGTCATCCAACTCGTCACTTCCCACAACACCAGAAGATGATCGAGTCCGGAAATCACTGAACAATGAATCGAAAGATGAATGAAACTCTGACTTTAATTAAAGGACTCAAATATTTAAATTGTCTAGGAAAAGCACACTTGATTTCAAACTGTTTGAACAATCCGAATTACTACACCAGCCTGCACCTTGGTTAATACTCAACTGCCAGGAAAAAGTATCGAGCCTGCTCAACGGAAGAAGCGTCAAGCTACTACCTGACCCCCCATTCCAGCGAAAACGAGAGCGCATGAAACTCAAAAACAGAGAGAAACCTTCAAGGAGAATGAGCATTGGGCGGAAACTATTTAATTACCAATGAAATCTGAAGGTCACTCGACCAAGAATAACAACATCAAATAAATGATTAACACCAGTTGTTCTAACTATCTTAAATTGATGCACTGCACCACTTGGTAACCGTCAACATTCAGCAAGAAGAAAAGTTACTATTTCGTGTAGTACGCCTTACTTCTGTGAAGAGTAACTTTGCCTATTTCGCATTGTAATCGATTGCAATTTGTAATGCATTGCAATTGATTTATAAATAGATTAGCTCGACACTTTAGATAACAAAAATGATGTAAAATGTCGATCGATTCGAAAAGCAAAAAATTATTTTATGATTTCCCGCTGGGAAATCGAACCCTACCTAACTACCTAAAACCTGTCCTAAAACCTAAATCTAGCGCACGCGTTAGTCAAGTGAGCTACGGAACCGCTTAGCTTTTTCTGACAAACTCTCGGTCAAGCGGTTTCTCTGAGAAAAACGTGGCCAGCGAAGAAATGATAATAAATGTTTACTTAAAAATTTTTTAATTAATCTCTTACAGATGATATCTAATATTTTGTAACGAGCTGGGGAAAAATTATTTGCTCAGAAGTATGAACTCACACAGTAAATGTATTATTAGTGATTTATATGTATTATTATAAAACGATTCATTTCCATGACTGATATATAAATGGAAAATAGTTTAAACATCGTAATAATATATCAGACGCGAAATCGAAATCACTATTTTAAGATGAGACAAACGTTGAATAGTGATTCAAATTTAAATTTTGTGCAAAAATAAAATTTTTCTCATGAGATATGGGGATTCTGAATTAGAATAAAAACTGTTCAGTACAAAAGAATTATTCGGTTCCGAGAAATTAATATTAAAGTTCGCGATATCAGAGTAGTATGGTAGATTTTATTGTGGTTACAAATCTGAAAAAAAATGAGAAAATATTTTTTTTTTTCACTAAATGATAGTAATTTCTACAAATATCAATGTGAAAAGGTTAAAAAAACTATTACTACGGTAAAATTGGAAATCAATTTGAACAAAAATTGTATTACAAATTATTTTTTAATTAATTTATAAAAAAATGATACGTCGAAAACAATGCATTATTCTACTAAAAAAAAAAAATCTTTCAAATAATATAATATTTGAAACTGGGTGGCTTAATCAAGTACGACCCTAGTAATTTTTAGTGCTATAAGAAATTAAAATTATAAAATATCTCCCATGTTATGCCTTTTTGTCATGTTTTCTGAAATTCTTAGTGAGGATCCCGACGCATTTCTAATGCGAATCCACGACGGCCGAGGACTAATGCCCATTTGCGATGCTGACCTCATGAGGGTGATTCCCTTTTTCTCATCTGGAATCGCTCTCAAATGGTTCAGAGATTGGCTAGAGCCTTTTCAATTAGGTTTGGAGATTCGGACTGCCAGTTCGAATTGAGACAAGAAATTAAACAAAGAACTCAAGGTGAGAAAGAGTCTGTCTCCGATTTCTTAACCTAGATGCACACAATGTTCGATAGATTAATCCCCGAGATGTCGGAATCAGAAGAAAGCAGCTATGCACATAGGAATCTCCTCTCAAGATTACATTTAGCTATTCAAAGGAACCAAATAAGAGACATTGCGCACTTAGAAGACCTTGGGAGTACCGCAGAGAAAATTTATCGTGTCGCCAAAAACTATAAACCAACCCCTCTTCCGGAACGATCTTTATTGCCTGAATTGGCATATAGGGACGCTTAGGATAGAAGGACAGTCAGGCAACTTGATAGGCGATTTGAGATAGATAGATTAGATAGGCGAACAGAAAGAATTGCGTTCTTAGAAGAGGAACCCAGTGAAACGTTCCCCCATGAGGAACCAGTTGATCTCGCGTATCTGCCTACCCCGTCGAGAACCAATGCTCCTCAACCCCCTATTACGTCTTCCGACATTAACAACTCCCACTATAAAAATGACACGTCCCCTAAATGCTGGAATTGTGGCGAAAGAGGCCATAGGTTTCCAGAGTATAAAAAACCTAGATAAATGTTTTGTTTTGGCTGTGGTAGAAAATACACGTTTAAATCGGAATGCCCTAGCTGTTCGGGAAATTGAAACCGGAGGTACTTTATGGGGTGAAAATACCTCTTGTAAATCAAAATAAACCCCTTTCAAAAATAGAAGCCCAAAAAATTAGAAGAAGTAAATACCCACAAACTTTCAAATTAATCGAAATTGACCATTTAGATTCTGAAACTGACTTTTCAGATTTTACAGGAGATTACACTCTTAAAGATTATGACCTCACTCTTTTTATTCTGAATATTGAATTTTTATCAAAGAAAAAGAAATAGCCTCTAAAGTCCCAGTTATTAGAATAAAAAGTAAAATCCTCAACTGTCTTCAGTCCACCCGATAACCCCTTCCTAAAAGATCTGAAAGCACAGAATCAATTAATTTGTGTTACTGTGTATTTAAAAACTATAGAATTAATACCTCATGATAATCCCAACTTGCCAATCCCTGTAGAGACTCCTTCGAACCCCAGCCCTATCGTATCCCTACCAAATGTCATTCCTTCGGGCCCTATTGCTATCAAATCTCAACACCTTTGCTTACCCTATTACTCTAACCTCCAGGAAATTAACCCTAATTTCTACCTCCTGGAGAACCCTAAAGAGGTCCACAGTGAGGAACTTTTTCCTTCAACCCCTATCCCGGTTTACAACCTTTCTGAGCTCCCTTATCAACCATCACCCATCTCTGGCCCTAAACCCTTGATGTACTTGACAGTGGAAATCCTAGGATAACAATTCAAATCCTTCGTAGATATTGACGCTTCCCGTTCTTTCGTCGGTTTGGATGGTTTAAAAATAATAGAAGAATTGAATTTAGAAACCGTCTATGGGGAAGTCGAGAATTAGTTTCCCAAGAAGTAATAGCTCTGCTTCAACTCAAACATCAAGGAAAACCTATCGGCAATAGGGTACTCAAATCTTTACTCTTTTTTGCAATTGGCTTGGACTTTTTAAAAATATTCAGGATCAATGTAGATTTCGAGGACATTCTTACAAACGCTCTACCGACTTGCCAACGTTTACTGGATAAATTAATAGATCCTGAGATGGAACCGCACCCCTTTGCTTATTTAGATGATGTAATAATAGTTACAAAAACCTTTCAAGAACACCTCCAATGGCTTTATCAAGTCCTAACTAAAATAAAGGATGCCGGTTTAGAGAATAATCTAGATAAGAGTGAATTCTGCTGTTCCCCAGTGCACTATTTAGGTTTCCTAGTAAATGAAAATGGCTTACAGACCGATCCCGATAAAATGGATCCCATCTTAAAATATCTCGCCCCTAAAAACGTGAAAGCGTTGTGTAGATTTCTCGGAATGGCGAGTTGGTACCGTGTGATCATTGAGAATTACGCGGCCTTAGTGAGTCCCCTGTCGATGTTGCTTAAGAAAAAATAGCGTTGGATTTGGGGAGAAGATCAGCAATCCGCTTTTGAGCACATCATACACTGGTTATTCGAAGCACCCGTTTTAAAGTGTCCTAATTTTGAAATCCCTTTTATATCGCAAACCGAAAGAAGCAATACTGTGTTAGGAGCTGTTCGCACGCAAAACGTAGACGGCCAAGAATGCGTAATCTCGTATGCTAGATGAACACAAACAGATACCGAACAAAAATATACAACGACTGAAAAAGAATGCCTCGCGGTCGTGTGGTCTATTCAAAAATGCAGACCTTATCTAGAGGGTTATGAATTCAACGTGATCACAGATCACAGTAGCCTTCGGTGGTTACATAATCTAAAAAAACCTACCGGTCCCCTAGCAAGATTGTCGTTCCCTTCTAGAGTACGAGTTTGAGATTATACACAGAAAAGGTTCCTCCCATCATGTTCCAGATGCCCTATCCCGCATGTTTGAGTCCCAAAATCCCGAAGAGATATTATTAATTAGAGATCCCATCTCCTCCTGGTATTCCTGACGATTCCCTGCCGTATCCGATTTTCCTGAAAGATTCCCCCGTTGGAAAATTTCCAACGAGAAATTATATACCTACCGACCTGATCCCCTTGTTACTGACTTTTTTGAAGACCTTAACGAATGCAAACTAGTACCCAATGATAGCGAAAAAAAATCTGTTATAGCAGAAGCTCACGACCAACCGCAATCTGGTCACCTAGGTACACCAGAAAACCTATATGCGTGTTTCCGCTAAATATTACTGGCCTGGTTATTTTTGGGGCATAAAAAAGTATGTAAAGGGTTGCGCAATATGTCAGATGTGCAAACTATAACAACAAGTACCCGCAGGCTTAATGGGACATCGCATCGTAGAAGAACCGTGGATAGTTGTGGCCGCAGATGATATGGGCCCCCTCCCTAGAAGCAAATTAGGATTTCAATACATCTTCGTAATACAAGATTTGTTTACGAAATGGGTAGAAATCCTACCTCTACGGGTAGCTAAGGGTAAGAAAATAGAGGCTGCCTTCCGTGAAAATATCATTAATCGCTGGGGAACGCCCCAAGTACTTCTCACTGATGATGGGACCGAATTCGTAAATAAAATTCTCTATCAACTAGCTCAGGAATTTACCATCACCCACTCCACAACCCCTACCTATCACCCATGGTACATGGGACCAACACCTTTCCGAATTCCAATTTGCGTACAATACAGCCCACCATACCTGGCTCAAGTCCTCCTCTGACATCTTAAATTTCGGTAGAAATCCCCAACCCATAGATTCTCATAAGACACGGTACAATGGCGAACCTGAAATATAAACTCGAGATCCTAAATCTTTGAAAAATAGAATGACTAAAATCCAATCTATGCGCGATTGGGTGTTTAAGAACTTAGAACATAAATTTGAAGAACAATCTAAGTACTATAACCTCCGGCGCAGGCAATTAAGATTCCATAAAGGATATTTAGTTTTATCCCGATCTCGAGTTCTTTCCTCCAAAATCAAAAATATTTCCACGAAACTATGCCCCAGATATATTGGCCCCTACTGAGTCTCGAAAGCGTTATCACCCACCGTCTACGAATGTTCCGACCTTACAGATAAGTTCGTAGGCCAATTTCACTTCAAAGACCTGCAACCCTTCGTTTTCCCCCTCAATAATTCGGAACCTAGTCCCTAGATTCGACAGAGACCCAAGAAGACCCCTTCCGCCATCTCCACAAATATGCCAACATCATCGAGCGAATAAAAAAATAGGAGCCTGGCTTCTTCCTGGCCCTTTTAGAGACGCATCGGGCTGCGCAGAAGGCTTCCGTGGTCCCCACGACGGCCATAATTAGAGACTGGCCGCCGGACGAGAAACTGCTGCAACAGACAATAAGAAAATTTGATCTCACACCTAGACGCCCCTCGAACTCTAAAACCACCGACACGCAAGCCTACCTCAATGACCGGAAGAGTAGGAGGATCGTTGAAACCTAGACCCTCTCTTTCCAAGAAATCCTCCGAAACCTTGCGACCCCTATTCCCTCCTTCCCCAACCTAAAAAATTAAAAACCTTCGTAACCTAGACCTACGAAACCATCGCGACCCAGACGCTCCCTTCACGCACATCCCCAAAACCTTCCTCGACCCCTGCTCTACCCCAAAACCTCCCGTCACCTCTGCTTCTCCGTCTTCGGAAACCCCTATCGCAAAACTCCAAATCCGCTCCCTCGTATCCCGAAACATCCCAGCACCCCAAAACCTAAACCCTCAGGCCCTCCAGTTCAGACACACTAAGGCACGTTTCGGGTGCTTGAACTGGCATTAAGAGGCACATAAATACCCGCAATACCAGCGCCCCCGATGGGCTTTCTGCTTACTGCGTGGAGAACCAGAATTCTCCACCCTAAAGTGCCCCTACTGTACACGTTCCTCACTCCGTTCCCCTCACCGCACAACAAATAGCTCCGCTCTTTCCCCTTTCGCGAACCTCATCTCCTCTTTCCTCCCCTTACCACCCCTACCTAACGACACTTGTATTCTCCCTCCTCTCGCAGGGACCCTAATCTTCCCATTTTTCTCCCCCCCCCTCCCATTCTATATTTTTTTCTCATCCTTTTGAAATTTTTTTTTCCTATGTATTATCCCGTTTTCTTCGATTTTCATTTCTAGTTTGACCTCATTTGCTTGTGCGAATAAGTTTTGCGCTTCGGTTTCGTGCGCCAAAAAGAAAACAGATTGTTCCCTTTTTTTCATTGTTTCCCTCGCCTCAATTTACTTCGATTTCTTTTGCTTGCTTTTTCGGTATTTTCTCGGGTTTGCTTTCTTTAATTTTTGTTTACCTTTTTTTTTTTCTTTTCGTTTTACCTTTATTACGATTTTATGTTTTTCACTATTTTGATATTAAATTTTTTTTGGGTTTGATTTTCGTTACCTCAATTTTTGTTTAGTCAAGAAGCCGCGAATTTTTTTAATTTCTTTTTTTTTCTTGGCTGGTTATTTTTTTTAATTTGAATTTGAATTTAATTTAAATTTGAGCTTTTTAATTGCGCCCCCCGGCCTTCCTCTGTCATTCTTTAACTTTAGACTGAGCTAGTAGTTTTGCCGACCCTAATTCTGCCTCTTAAATTTTGGTTAACCTTTTGCCTATTTTGATATCTTATCTTTCGTCACCTTTTATTATCTTTTTGTTGTTGCTATTACCCTCGAAACTTTTTATATTTTTGATGGTTTTATCTTTGGATAACTTATTGTCTTTTGCCTTTTTTTATTTAGGATTATCTTACTTTTGGATACCTTTTTATCTTTCACCTTTTTTTTTATCGTGGATTATCGCTTGTTTCAAATTAAGGTATACTCTTTTGACTAAGGTTTCTGAGGTTCTCTTTTATCGTTTGTCCTGAAACGTTTGAAGTTCAGTGCGTTATCTTTACCGTTTGGAATGTAGATTCCTTGTCACTCACTCACTTTGGTTGAATTGATTTATCTTTGTCCATTGCGAGGACTGGCGCCCAAAAATCTATGTTAATTTTATCATTCAAACTGTTTGTTTAAAAAGTCATTTATCCGATTAGGGTCCAATGTGCAATATTCAGAGAGACCACAAAATTTTATATTTGATTATAAAAAGTAGCGTTACAAATTGATAGTATAAATAGGAGTATATGGAAGGAGTAAGTCTGTCAATGACTTGGAAAAATATTGTTTTGAATTACAAAACGAAGTTTGTTGTCGAAGCAAAGTTCAAAATTTCAGAAAAAACCGCCACTTTCTCGCAATTATCTAAGAAAAGATAGTTATAAACAATAATAAATTGTTAAAACAATTATGTTTTTTAATTCAAAGTATCACCTCACTTCAATTGAAAAGTTTAAAATAAGTTAAAAATGTTAGAATAAACTGTAACAGGTTTTTCTGAAATTTTCTGCATTTCTTTGACTTTTTAGTGAGGAACAAATAGTACGTGTTAATATTAATTCAAACGAAAAAGTTGTTAGTAAATATTTGAAGGCAAATTTATACTTCGTATGATGCTTGTAGAAAATTTGAGGAATATTTCAAATATGCAAAATGTATTCACAAAAAAAAAAGATATTCTTAATAAAATATTCTCTGTATTGTTTATATATTATTTATATAGTGCAAAATGTACAAAATGTTTAAAATTTAAAAAAACGCACCTTTCTAGCGTTGATCAAAGATAATATTATTTAAAATAATAGTAAATCGTTTCAAATTATGTTTGTTTAGTTGATTTAATTATTACCTGACCCTAAGTGAAAAATAGACCAAAATTTGAAAATTTGAGAAAAAATTGCAACTTTTCAGCATTATTCTGTGAATATTATCATAAATAAGAATAAATTGATTCAATAATTATTTTTATAAAAATCTAATTGATTATAGCGTCACTCTAACTAAAAATTTGAAAATCATTTAAAAAATTCTGAACATCTAATTACCAGAAGATACCACATTTTTCATATATGGGGTTTTTTTGGGACCCTACAAAACCAGACTTATGGGGGCGACATGTGAAAAATAATTTTTTATTTGTATTCTATAGATAATTGTGAAAAGAAACTCTATTCAACTCTATTCACCTGATATCGACGATTCTGAATCAAATGGGCAATATGCATGAAAATTGAAAAAAAAAACATTTTTGGACCACCCTAATGAACAATATTCACTAAATTGATTTTTGTTTGACGTATATTTTTGGTTGACGTTGTCAGATATCTGTCTCTAATGAGCCGTTTCACAATGTTATTTGAAAACATATTTTTATGACACATGCATGATTTCAGCCCTTTTCGACACCTATGAAGCGGGGCTAAAGCTCTACTTTTTACTCCCTAGGGAGCAAAAAATACTTTTTACTCCCTAGGGACTAAAAAGTGACGTCAGAGGTGAATAATGAAAATTATGCATCTATGAGCTCGCATTTTATGGTTATCAGCCCACTCACCGTAAAAACTGTGAGGAAATTTTGGTTGCAGATAATACAATTTTGCGGTTATTTATGGAAAGTTACCATATATACCTTTAAAATTACCATAAATGACCGAAATTTTTCATAAATTTCCGGAAATTTCTAAAAATGAATTTTGGGCAATCCATGGTCAGTTACGATGTTTACCTGTAAAATTACAATAAATGACCGAAATTTTTCATATATTTCCGGAAATTTATGGAAATTTTTTAAAATGAATTTTGGATAAGTTACCATATTTACCTGTAAAATTACCATAAATGGCCGAAAATTTCCATAAATTTCCGGAAATTTATGGAAATGTTTTAAAATGAATTTTGGATAAGTTACCATATTTACCTGAAAAATTACCATAAATAGCCGAAAATTTCCATAAATTTCCGGAAATTTATGGAAATTTTTTAAAATGAATTTTGGATAAGTTACCATATTTACCTGTGAAATTACCATTAATGACCGAAAATTTTCATAAATTTCAGGAAATTTATGGAAATTTTTGAAAATGAATTTTGACTAAATTACCATATTTACCTGTAAAATTACCATAAATGACCGAAATTTTTCATAAATTTCCGGAAATTTATGGAAATGTTTTAAAATGAATTTTGGATAAGTTACCATATTTACCTGAAAAATTACCATGAATGACCGAAATTTTTCATAAATTTCCGGAAATTTATGGAAATTTTTAAAAATGAATTTTGGCGAAATTACTATATTAACCTGTAAAATTACCATAATTGACCGAAACTTTTCATAAATTTCCGGAAATTTTTAAAAATGAATTTTGGGTAATTTATGGCAAGTTACCATATTTACCTGTAAAATTACCCTTAATGATCGAAAATTTTCATAAATTTCCGGAAATTTATGGAAATTTTTGAAAATGAATTTTTGCTAAGTTACCATATTTACCTGTAAAATTACCATGAATGACCGAAATTTTTCATAAATTTCCGGAAATTTATGGAAATTTTTGAAAATGAATTTTTGCTAAGTTACCATATTTACCTGTAAAATTACCATAAATGACCGAAATTTTTCATAAATTTCCGGAAATTTATGGAAATTTTTTTAACTGAATTTTGGGTAATTTATGGTAAGTTACCATATTTACCTGTAAAAATACCATCAGTAACCGAAATTTTTCATAAATTTCCGGTAATTTAGGGAAATTTTTCAAAATGAATTTTGAATAATTTGTGGTAAGTTACCATATTTGCCTGTAAAATTACCATGAGTGACCGAAATTTTTCATAAATTTCCGGTAATTTAGGGAAATTTTTCAAAATGAATTTTGGATAATTTGTGGTAAGTTACCATATTTGCCTGTAAAATTACCATGAATGAGCGAAATTTTTCATAAATTTCCGGTAATTTAGGGAAATTTTTCAAAATGAATTTTGGATAATTTGTGGTAAGTTACCATATTTGCCTGTAAAATTAGCATGAATGAGCAAAATTTTTCATAAATTTCCGGGTAATTTAGGGAAATTTTTCGAAATGAATTTTGGATAATTTGTGGTAAGTTACCATATTTGCCTGTAAAATTAGCATGAATGAGCGAAATTTTTCATAAATTTCCGGGTAATTTATGGAAATTTTGGATAATTTATGGCAACTTACAAATCTACAAAGTATTTCTTTTTAAAAACAGTTGTTTAAGGAACATAATTCTTTTTAAGCCTTGTTGTGCAATTTTTTTTCTAAATTTTATGTTGGTTTAAAAAATTTTCTTTCAAGCTAAGTTGATGTTTTTAACAATATTGCGTTTTAAAATTTAAGAAAACTTGACTTTGGAAGAGTGGAAGAATGAACAGGTCTGTTTTTACTTGGTAGGTTTTGCAATCGTTCTTGAAAATAAAAATCTATTAGACTGCATGTTATCTTCTACGGATCAGCAAATAAAAAGCTATAAAAATGTATGGAGACGGTTGAGATCTCGCGGTACGTAAACAAATTTGACATCCATGAAAATATGAAAATTACGAAAATAAGAATTGCTTCATACAAATTTTTCTAACATAGATAATAGATGCGCTTATTGCATTCAGTTTGGAATTGTTCAGTTTTTGCATTTTCCTGTCTTTAATTGAAGAATGCGAAGCAGACTTCTGATTTGATAATATATTAGGCATTGACTTATATCAAAGAATTTTCCGTAAGAAAGTTAGTCTTAGGTCAAGCATAGTGCTGGGGCTAGTATCACGTAATTTCCCCTAATTCTAGACTTGGACGTACTGGGAATGGGTTAATCTTACTGAAAGTCCGTAATAGTAGACAGTTCGAACATATATTACAATATATTACACACAGTGAAAACTAGACATTTATTTTTATCCATGATGTGAATTCCTTGAATTTCGTTAATTCCTTGAATTCCTTGAAATGATTTAGTTGATGACAGATGATTCGCATTTCGAGCCTATTTCAGTCCACAAATTGACCTTACTTTATTAGATTGACGGATCAAACTGAAGTGCAATTGTTTTGTTGCGTGAAACGTTTTAATACCGAATAAAATCCTAAAGCAAATCCTAGTTTTTACAGAAGCCTCGTCATGTTTAAAGGTTAGATCAACAAATATAGTTTGATGTTAAAGCTCGACACTTTAGGAAGAAACAATATTCCATATTAAGAAATTTCTAAACCATATTGTCGAGCTCGATTGTAACGATTCTTTCGTAACGTTTACTGTACGCGTGTTAACCGGTGTTCCGCTCAGAATCGGTGAGTTAAATTAGCAAATATATTTTAATGTTAAAGCTGGACACTTTAGGAACGAACAATATTATAACTGAAAGCTCTTAAGGAAACACGTTCGAGAAGATATGTAGACGCCTCCATTCCATATTGCTCTACGTGGCGTTCAGGCGGTGTACCGTGCCACGTCGCATTTAGCTACGTGGTGCCATATGGAATGTAGGCGTCGATATGTGCAACTTATCATACATACCAATTTTAATATTACACCTGACTTACTTTTAAAATGCAGTAAAGCGACCACCGGAAGTAGTAGAATTTCAACAAAAGTCTTCATATTTTCTGCGCAGACACAATGACAGAGAAAAGAAATCTGATTTTGGAAGAATATCGTGAGAACGCAGTCGATAAATTACGGCTATATATACTCAGTTTTGTAACATTCATCTAATAGCAAGTCATTATTTACTCTTCAAAATAAATAGAGTGGAAGGAGAAAGATGCTTAATCTCACACATGAAAATTTGTCATATTTGATAAATTTATTACGCATAGAACCTTCAGAATTATTGAAGATTAGAACAGGTGTTCAAATTTCATGGCAGAGGCAGCAAACACTAAAATTAAAATGATTTCTTTATCTTTCAAGTTACTATCGCATGTATAAATATGTCTGAATTATATTTTAAGACGCACTTCTGTGTTTTGTTTTGAAAATAGAAAATGTATGTACCGTTTGATTTGTGAATATTGTATTTTTCATCCATAATTATTAATTATATAACAATATAAACTTAGAATGAATGTTAAGAGAACATTAAACTTTCTTAATTGAAACTCAGAAACCAGCAGAAAGTATTAGGAAAATGATTAAATTATGTTTCCCTAGCAACTCATTGCTACTCATTGAATCAATAAGTTCCACTGTGCAGATTAGTAGAATACCCTAACTAATTCATTTAGTAACATAAATCTTACCATTCCATTTAGTAGAAAGTGATAAAATTACTAATTCAGCAGTCAGACACAATGCTAATAGTTGCATTAGTATTCTACTAATTTGGATTTTGAGAGATATGAAAGCAGATTTCTTTTCGATCTTAAATAAACTTTAAATTTTTTTGCTTTCGATTAGTAATAATATATAAATTATTATTTTAAATTTTAAATCGACAAGTATCAATGTTTTAATTTTTCTTTAGGTGATTTAAAATTCGAACAGTTTTGTGTAAATAAAGTAAGGTAAAATAGATTAGGTGTGTAAATAAATCTGTTTTTTTTTTCAGTCGGAAGCAATAACTTGCAAATACGGAATGTTTGTGGAGGTGAAGTAAGCTGTTTATAAGTTTCGCAATATTTCCTAGACTCATTGTTTCAATAATTACCAATTATCAATTATTAGTTTTCCGCTATCGAATTATTAAATATTTTAAATAATCGAATAAGTAATTTTTTCACTAATCTAATCTGAACTAATAAGTAAAGGGGCCATTCATAAAATACGTGATACATTTTTCGGGAACTTTAGACCCCCCCCCCTTGCGTATAGGGACACATTAATTATATTATTTATAAAAATAGCACTCGTGGATCTTTATCAAAGTGTATCAAAAAAGTTTAAAAATTTGTTATTTATAGTTGATTACTTTAAAAGAACAAAGTTTAAATGCTGAAAAATAGCCAAACACGTGAAGTTAATATTTCTTGCAGATAAAGATTACTTTGAAATTGCTGTCAAGATTACATTTTGTTTTTTCTGTCTGGAGGTTAATACCGTTAATCTGCTTTTTAGTTGAAGATACAGAATTTAATTTCAAAATTTAATTATTTGGTTGTAAATTAACTTATTTTTCGATCATTCAAATTTTTTGGTTTGAAATTCAACTGTTTTGTAAAAAATTCTTGTTTTTACTGTGAAAATTTCGACAATTTGGTAGAAAATTCATACTTGGTTAACAGTTGAACCACTTTGTTAAAAATTCGTTTTATTTTGTAAGATTCACGTCTTTGGTTGAGAATTTAACTATTTTCTTGAAAATTAGTTTTTTGTTGTTGTTAAAAATGATTATTTTTTTATTTGTAAATTTAACTGCTTCATTTTTAGTTAAAAATATATCCTTTATAAGTTGAAAAGTCAACTATTTGGTGAAAATTCATATATTTTGTTGAAAGTTCATATATTTAAATAGACTTGATTCTTTTGCCGAAAATTTAACCACGTTTTTGAAGTCTTTATTTTTGGTAGGAAATTCTAGTATTTATTTATTGTATTTTAATATACAATGCATATTGAGTCGAATGAAAAATTATTAATATTGATATACATATGAGTATTGAGACTATTGAGTATTGTATTTACAATACTTTGTTAATTATTTCAAATTAAATTACAACGTGTATTATAATGCAGATACATTATTATATTACAAGTAAATAAATTTCAAAATAATTTTCAACAGTGTTGAAAATGAAACTTTTTTTGGTTAAATTTTGATGTTTTTCTTTTCAAATCAACCATTTGGTTACAAATTATGTTTAAAGGTTGGAAATTATACTATATGGCTGAGGATTGAACTATTTCGTTAACAATTTAATTATTTCGTGTAAAATAAAACTGTTTGGCAAATTAATTTTTTTTTTCTTTCGAAAATTGAACCTTTTGGTTGAAAATTCGCCCTTTTGGATTCAAAATTTATCTTCTATAGAAGACAAGTCAGCTTTATTGGTTGGAAAAGAACCGTTTTGTTGACAATTCTACTGCCTTCTAAAAAATTCATCTTCTTGGTATGAAAATCTCACTCCTCATTTTTGTCATTTTTGATTTTTGATTAAAAATAAATAAATGAGTTTGAACATTTTAAATTTGTATCTGAAATATTGTTTCATTTCGTTTACAAAAGATCCTATGTTGAAAATATTACAAGATTAAGATGCTGGTTTGTGAATATTAATGGTTAGGGAAAATGAAACACGGGTCAAGGAAAAATCAGAGAATTTTGAAAATGAATTTTTCGGCCACTCTGACTAATTCTACCAGTAATGAGTAGCAAAACAGCAAAATCCAATCCATCTTTATGTCTTTCCCATAATGTGTTCGACAAAGTGAAACATAACTTCAATGTTAATTAACAATTGACATTCTTATATGTATGAGAATCACTCGCCAAGCATGAAATCTTTCAAATCCAATACAATTTTACGTAAACCTACATTATATTATTGTTAAATGCACTCACTACATTAGCATTTCATCATTTACAAAATAAATTAAATGATTCATAAATGGGCAATAAAACCTTATCCTAGCTATTGTTTCCGGGCTAGAATTTGTCCTAAAAGAATAAATTGCTTGATTTATATTCTTTAAAAACTATATACATTTTTCGTTAACATTTATTCTATATGAATAAATATTTATATTATAAGTTTTCATGCAGAGAAAAAGTTGTCTTGAAAAAAAAGCATCGTCATTTTTTGCTTTGAACCACGTGAAAATATTTTTTACCCAAACATAATTATTTGGCTACAAGATTAGGTGAAGTTTGTCGCAAAAGGATAATCTTTGCTACAAAAAAAATTCTTTTTGAGACGAACGAAAATCCTCTTAACATTACATTTAAAGACATATTCCATTTGTACCTTCTACACCCCCAAGCTTCCACTCCATATGGTTTTTCCAGTCCATTCAATATAGTCTTCGACTTAGTCCACCTATTCTTGCTCTTTTAATTACTCCCCAAGCCGTGTTAGCTGCTGTTTTTGCATTTTACCCACCGTAATTTTAATATCTTTTCTGCGCAACCCACCCGAGGAGAACCAAAAACCCAGATACTTGTATTTATCTACGATCTGTACTTCTTGGCCAAATATTTTAAAATTTTCAACAAGTGCTCTTCTGCCCCCTTTCTCGAATATTATAATTTTCGATTTATTTACATTTATTTCTAATCTATTATTGACTACTTATCCTTCCAAAGATTGCAACATATCTTTTAATCCCTCCGGAAAATCTGAAACAATGGCCAAATCGTAAGAAAATTTTAAAGCAAAAAGTTTCTTTTTACCGATCACGGTTCCCCCCTCATTTTTTTGCTCTCAAATTTCATCCATGTCATCTGTGAGAATATTAAATAAAGTAGGGCTCAGTGGACATCCCTGCCTAACCCCTACTGTGGTTTCAAAAGTTTCCGTGACTCCCTGTTCTGCAATTACTTCAGTGAGGGTTACTTTATAAATTTCTTTGATCATTGCAAGCACTCTTCCCCTGATCCTAGCCTGTGTAGTTTTTTAAGTAGTAATTCCCGATCTACAGTGTCAAATGCTTGTTTGAAATCTATAAAAGCCACGTAAAGCCCTTTCTGTCTTCAGCTTATTGTTAATGAAGGAATTTAACACAAAAATGTGATCCCTGGTTGATCTTTTTTTCCTGAACCCTGCCTGACTTTCTTTGTATAGCCCTTGCTTTTCCATCCAATTTCTAATTCTTTCCTCCATAATTGATGCTAATATGTTGTACCCTGTATCTAACAACAAAACCCCCCTATGATTGCCCTATCTTCCTCATCCCCACCCCTTATATATTGGTACTATTCCCGCGTTTTTCCAACCCGGTATCATTTTTCCCGTTACCCATATTCCATTTAGTATCTGATGTAATTCTTCCGTTTAGGTCCTCTCCTTCCTCTCTCACCACCTTGTTTGTGAATCCTATGTACCTCTCCCCCTTGCCCTTCCTTCATTTCTGAATTGGCCTTGTCAGCTCCTAATAAGCCTTTAAAATGCTAAACCCATTTTACTTTTTTAATCCTGCTCCCTCTCTTCCTTATTTTCCTTGGTCTAAAAAGCCCCACCGCTTTCCAAAAGCTTGTCATACCCCGACTCAGATAGGTTTAATGGGAAATAGAATAATTGAAGAACCGTGGACAGTGGTGGCACCTGGTATTGTGGGTCCGCTACCAATGACAAAGTTTAGAAATCAATATATTCTAGTTTTTGTTGATATGTTTATTAAATGGGTAGAAATAATTCCAGTTAAAAATAAGTTAGCAGCGACAATTGAAAAAGAATTTCACAAACGTATAATTTCAAAATGGGGAACTCATAGAATTCTATTGACAGATAATGGTAAAGAATGAATGAATACATCAATAATTAACTCAACTAAAACATTTGGCATTAGACATTCAAAAACTTCTAAATATCGTGCACAAACAAATCCAACTGAAAGATGCAACAAGCCAATTAAAACGGCAATAAAAGCGTATTCAGAGAAAGATCATAGAACATGGGACGACAATTTAGATGATTTACAATTTGCATTAAATACAACTAAACATTCTTCAACAGGATTTACACCAGCTTTTTTAAATTCAGGTGAAGAACCAGGTTCCGGATTTGACAGAAACCAAGTATATCAAAGGCGGTTGGGTGGAAACGAATAAGAGATTTAAGGACATCTTAAATATAACAGTTGAAGCAGAAAAACTGGCACAAGAAGAAGACAGCCAAATGATTGAGGAGGAACAAGAAGATGATACGTATGTGCAACTAGACATTACGGAGGAAGAATCCTTGTTTACAATCAGCGTCGTGTGCGTCTTGTGCTACCTGCGCCCGAATCCGCGTCAAAATGTCTGAGAACCGAATGCACCATGAAAGGACAGCTGTAGAGAGAATAGTTTTGCCACACAAGATTAGAGGCAGAGATGTAGGCTCAGGTAACGCCATTGCGCGAATATTTCCAAAACAGGACTAACATCTCACTCTACAACTACATTTGTAGATTTGTCCTGTATACGCCCTTCGAAACTGTCAACTGTTGATTTCCAGAACATCGTACATCTAAACGCTGAACAGCTAGCTGTTCAGTGGCGAAAGAAACAGTTGCACAAGCAACACCCCAAAATATTAGATCTCCCTTGTGGCGAGAATTCTTTCTGGAAACGAAAGGATTTGTCATTGCTATCCAGGACAGGGTAATCAAGACGAGGAATGATCAAAAACACAACCTCAATATAGCGGCAGTTATTGACAGATGCCGCCTTTGTGGAGATCTCAATGACAACATCGAGCACATCATTGATGGCTGTACGATGCTTGCCTCCTAAGAATACACGCGCAGACATAATGATGTTGCTGGGATCATTCACCAACACATTTCTCTGAACACTGGTTTACTAGAGAAATTAAAGCCTTACTACAAAAATAGCCCAGTTAAAGTACTAGAGAACGAGCACCATCTCCTTTACTGTGGCAGGACTATTCTGACTGACCATCGAGTCATACACAATCGTCTAGATGTCCTCTGGTTATATAAACGTGCTCAACACGTGAGAATAGTAGACATAAGCGTTCCCGTTAACAACAACATCAGGGTGGGAACGTTCATGCGAGGTGCGTACAAATCTTAGAAGAACTGGGAGCTCGAAATTGGCAACATCTAATTCAGAAGGCAGTATTGCTGAACACGTGCCGCATCCCCTGGAGTTTTCTGGGAATGAACAATTATAGCGTCTAAAATCGCCTTCTGTGTATATGTATATCTCCGTGTGCGTGTGTGAAGTTGCGTTCATCTCTCGCCGTTTGAAGTAAATAAAGTTAATATTTTGAATCGTAGGTCCCAGTCGTTGTGATTGGAACTAGCGTTTGTAAGAAGGATGGATCTCTATAAATGGGCTCTCCAGAATGAATGTTGGATCCCTATAGGGCTCTCTAGGATGAATGTTTGGATCCCTATAAACGGCCTCTCCAGTGTGAACGTTGGATCCCTATAAATGGACACTCCAGGATGAATGTTGGAATCCTATAAACGGGCTCTCCAGTGTACATAGTCGCGAATTATGCCGAATGCGCAAGCAGAATATGGAGTTCCGAAACAACGACTGACACCAACGAATCTACTAATCACTTGCCGCGATTCGCGACCGCGTTTAGCAGCGAAGTACCACGTCATGAGCACCTGTGGGATGGATGGTGGACAAGATTTCTCATAACATCTGACAAAAGATAAGTGACCACCGGCTATATCACATACAAGAGAGGGTTCTTCCAAGGAGACTCTCTAAGTCCGATACTTTTCCGCATCTCCCTCTTGCCCCTATCTATTGTGCTTCGAGGCAAAAGCACTGGATACCTATGTGGCCCGCCGAACAGAAGAGAATATAAGGTCAACCACCTTTTATACATGGACGACCTTAAACTCTTTGCTTCTTCCAAAGAGGACCTTAACATCCTTGTGGCAGTGGTAAATAGGTAGTCTCATGCAATTGGCATGTGCTTTGGACTGGACAAGTGTGCATGCGTCCCCCTCGCCAAGGAAGACTAGAAACTACATCATCGCGTGACGACCAGGATGTTCAACTCATAGGCGGGAATACCATTTAAGATCTTGGTAATGGAGAAACATATACATATCTTGGAATACCGCAAGCGGAAATCTAGAATGTGCGTTTGTTAAAAACGGCCCTTGAAAACAGGTATCGCCAAATTCTCAGAAAAATTTGAGCTTCCGAATTTTCTGGTAAGAATAAGATCCAGACGACCAATATGTTGGCTGTTCCTATACTGCTCTACATGTTTGGTGCAGTAAAATGGAACGTCGATGAGTTGAAGCAACTTGACCGAGGCACACGCAATATGATGACAATCAATCGCCGTCACCATCATAGATCTTCCGTACCTCGAATATACCTCTCTCGAGATAAAGGTTGCTAAGCTTGCTAAGCTTGGAGTTTCGTTATCGGAGAAAGGTTCTGGCTACAGTCAGCTCATTTCTAGGTAGCAAATTCTCTTATGCAACTCGTACATCAATATAAAGTCGTCAATGCTGCGGCGTTTCTATACCGTGCCGCGGATAGCGCCGCAGAGGAGCTTGGTCTCCCATTTGATTCCAGCGACACTGCATATGGCCTAGCATCACTAACACCTTTGGTGCTCAAAAGTCGTATACAAGAAGCAGAACATACGCTTCTACTAAGAGAACATGCTGACAAGCCCCTTCATGGTAAATTCTACGGCATTATACGTAGAGAAGAGCTCTCGATGGGTATGTCCAACATGATACTCAAGTCTGCTGGATTGAGATCGGATACTGAGGGAATTTATTTTGCCCGTCAAGACGGCGTCATAGATACCTTAGTTTACCGCGAGCGCATAATGAATGTACCTGTAAGCGATACCATCTGCGAGGCATGTAAGCAAGAGCCAGAAACACTTGGATATGTTCTCAGTGGATACTCAAAGTATGAATTCTACGGCTATGTAGAGAGACATAATGCATAATGAACTTGAGTACGTTGTGGAGAATGATCAGTGTAAGATCTACTGGAATTTATCATCCTCCACCACTCAACGTATCAGTGCTACAAAACCTGATATTGTCCTCCAAGATCTGAAGACGAAGATCATTTACGTGATTGAATTCTCGACACCAGCCGATGGTAATATCGCGGCAAATGTGGACGAAAAGCGATCGAAAAATCAAGCACTTCTTTTCGAGCTGAGAAGGCTGTACCAAGGCTACAAAGTCCATCTCATAGTTCTCATAATCGGCTGCCTTGTATGTATGAAAGCTTCATTTCTTGGCCAACTCAACAAAATCCCGGGTTGCCAGCGTCAGGCTCAGTCCATCGCAAGACGGATGCAAAAGGCTGTTCTTGTGGGATCACTTCTTCTGGTCCATCAGCACTGTTCCTCATAACATTGTACAAAGATTGGTAGATCTAAAAAAATATCCAGAGATGAAACATTCATCTCCAACTGTCGGCCCCGTAAGTTCATCCGCGGCTAGACGCTGCACTCCAAGGAAAAGTGTTGTTCTAAGTCTCTTGCGTACATTTCCCGCTCTTACTCACCTTCTGGGATGAAAGGAGCAGAAGTGGACGACGTACACGTTCCAGTTGCATTGGGATTGGTTGCTTTAAAGATCCATCATCGTAGCTTCCGGAGGATACAACTTCTCATAATGAATGACCAAAAGAGATACATTTTTAAACCCAAAAGATAAATCTTTGGACGAATAGTTGAATCTTCAAGTAAAAATTAATTTTCAACCAATTAGTGTCAAAAGTAACCAAATAGTTGATCTTTGAAGCAAAAGAAACAAATTTTCAACAACACAGTTGAATTTTTACACAAATAGTAAAATTTGCAAGCTAGAAAGACGAATTGCTAGATCAAGTTTCTACTGATCATGAGATGTTTATATATATTGCTTAAACAATTTATTATTGTTTTTAGCAATTTTTTTTTTAGAATAGTGTTAGAAATTCGTGGTTTATTGGGAATTCTATAATTTATTTTCGTCATTCTAATTAGAGGAAGGTAATAATTAATTCAAGTTAACAAACATAATTGTTTGAATAATTTAGTATTATGTTTAATAATATTTTCTTTGAATAATGCTAGAAAGTTGCGGAGTTTTCTGAAATATTCAAAATTATGTGCACTTTCCACTCGCAGCAAGGTTATAAATAATGCAGTTTACCAAACCTAATTGTTCAAGCAAATAATTAATGCAAATCAGAAAAAGTATTTATTTAAACAAATTATTACTGGTTATAACTATCTTTTCCTATATTATTGCTAGATATCTGCGGTTTCTTCAAATCCTGAACTTTTTCTGCACTTTTCACTTAATTAGGTAATAATTAATGCAAGTTAACAAACATTTTTGTTTGAACAATTTATTAATGTTTATAACTATCTTTCCTTAGACAATTGCTAGAAAGTTGCGGTTTTTTGGAGGTTTCTAACTTTGCTTTGGCTTTTCAGTTATGAACAAATAATTAATAAACATATGAGAAAATCACTTTTTAAATAATCTCGTTATTTCTCATGAATATCTTTTTCTGAAATAAAACATATATTTGTACAATTCATATCTAGCTTTAATTCTCTTCTTACTTGAGATGATGTAGATCTTCTCAATCTTTGCTTTGTACCCTAAAGCAGGGTATAGTCCCTCATGTAGGGTAAATTTTCTCACCAATGAACTCGCACCAAATAAATTTCAAAATAAATTTTGACAGCTCTACTAATTAAAACAATCGATAATCTTTTATTTTTTGAACCAGGGAATTTAATATTGAATTTCAAAATATAAATTAGGAGGTGAGCAACTTTACCCTACACTGTCAGAAATTTCTAGGTAGGTTACGATAACTTAAATTTCTGTTACCATTCAGAAATTTTAAGAAAGTATTTGTAATTTTCATATACCGTTCCTGAATTTGAATAAAATTTTCGTAAATTTACTATAAAATTTACTGAATTTCGTCTTCAGCAATCTGATTTCGTAAATTTCAGTTACTTTAGTATCGTAAATATGTCGGAATTTTCCGAACATTTCTAACTATAGGACAACCATTGAAGATGGCTGAAGCGACTATCTCTATAAGGTCAAAAGAAGAAGTTCAAATCGATTATCTCAGAGTGTCGACTTTATCATCTCGGACGGACGACCCAAACGTCATAGAGAGTCGAACTGATCATCACAGAGGGCGGAATTGATCATTATTAAGGGGTCGAATCGCTCATCATAGACGGTCGATTTGATCATCTCAGATAGTCGACTTGATCTCCGCGGGCAGTCGACCTGGCCATCTTAAGGGGTCGATTTGATTATCCGACATTTTCTATATTTGTTGTCCTTTTCCTACTGATTCCAGTCTCTCTCTTATAAGAGACTGGAAATTATAAAATGAAGCGGAACCTATAAAACCTGAAAATTGATATGACATATAAATTCTGAGAGCATTTTTTATTCTTTGTGGATAGCAAGGTTTATGAGAGATAATTTGATATGCAAAAACAGTGCACATTGAACAAATATATTTGGATCACGAAAGGCTAAGGACACGGCGCGGCGTCACTGTATTGCACTGAATTGTAAGATTTCAAACATTGGAGTGAATTCAGAAACCAATATCCCACATCTCGTTACTTTCTGCATCGCCAATGAATGCTGCATTTTTTTGCACGTTTTCAGTTTGAAACGACACGGTGACAACAAATTGAGAGCTGAGCGTCCAGTTACGTCTTGATCATTAATCTATTGGAAGCGTCAAATTTGATGTTGAAAATTCAAAAGAATAAACTTAATTCACTTTCCATCATGTTCTCTATTATGTACTTCAATCTCCACGCATGTTCAAGATATCAAAAAGCAGTTTAAACTTGTTAAAAATATGTTTGAGTTCAATAAACAGCAAATGTGACGCTCAGCGGCTCAGTGACATTCACACACTCCGAAATTCCTCTGAACCACGGTGCTCCCAACTCTCGTATTCTTTCACACTGCATGCATCGCATCGACAACCGAATTGGCTAGGATTGGCGCACTTATTTGAAATGAATAAATGTGAAAAGCAATTTTATACAACAAATAATAAGAGTAAAGTTATTAAAAATAATTCTTTGCTCATAAGAAGGACTTTTAAAGAAAAATTTTAATTATTTATCAGATTTTTTCCCTAAAAATAAATGATCCATTTTTTATTTTAAAGAAAAAAATATTTTTTTTATCTTAAATATGACTTTACAATAATTCCTAATATTCTTATGCACTTTACAGTTATTATTTGCTTTAAACATTTGACTTACACATTTATTCATTTTAAATAAACACGCCAACGGTAACTAATCAGGGTGGCCTTCCGCGTTGGGTCATTTGCTCTTCCGTGGATGGTCGAAATGAGTGAAAACAAGATGATCGTATTGACCATCCAGAAAGGATACCTTGATTGTTTCTGATAGTGAGTCTGACCTTCTTATAACAGTCAGACTGGTAATAAAATGAGAGCCTCTCCGACTATGTCAAAAAAATTCTGAAATGCTCTTTAGACCATCTATGTAGAAAAAGAAACTGGCTCTCTTAATTTTGACCCTCTAACTTTGACCATCTATTTTTCTCCGTGAGGGGACAGGGCAAAAGACGGTTGCCAATCTGGCTTTAAAACACCAGCAGCGTACTGAAAAGGCGCTGCGGGCGGGTACTCAGTGGAGTATATTGCGCAATATTATGCATTGCAATTGGATATTGTTCAGGCAGCCCTGACTGTTTACGTTTCGATTCCCCCGATTTAGTAACAAGGCTATTTGCAGGCAACTCCCGACACTGTTGCTTAATCGGGTTCCGAGTGTATATTTTACTTTTAAATCAATTTTGCTCTCTGAATCAAAATTAGTAAAAATTTAACTAATTACTAGTGAAATGTTTGAGATTCGATTAGGAAAAAATGAGCCACTAAACATTAGGAGAAAATAATTAATTCGAATATCCATATTGAGAAATTGTTGACGTGACCTAGTCTGTTTGCATGTTCAAAATATTGCCTTCTAATTGTTTGAACAAACTTAAAAAAATAGTAATTTATTACAATCTTAAAAATATATTGGATGTAAATGAACTATAAATTAATTATGTATATTCAGGGTCCTCATGCGCTACTTTCAAGAGTTCTGTTTTCGATTTTTAAACCTTTTTGGGTTGTATATTTTCCCTGTTTTCAATGAAAAATTGCAATTATTTAGCAAACTTTGTAAAAATGATTTGTTCTCAATACGAATCAGCTTGAATAAGTATCAAATTGTGCCACCAAAGATTAGTAGAAAATTAATAATTCGATTAGTTGTGATAGTTCCTAATTTAGTAGTGGAATTCTGACTATTGAAATAATAAGCGGTCATATTGTGAAATTCTAAACGCGATGACAAATAAAAAAACAAAAAAATTATTATTTCATAATAATCCAATAATAGAATAATTTATTAATTAATTATTAATATTGATCTGTACTGATGGGTGTCAATCATAAGCGTTAATTGTTAAAGCATATAATTACAGAAACAGATAAATGAAAGGAATTAACTTAATAAAATCTTTTTCTTTTATTTCTGTAAACAATTGTCAAGTTTTATTCAGTTTTTCGAGAGATATTACAGCTGATCCTGATTTGTAACTTTGTACGTAAATCCGAAAATCATACAATTTTATCGGTGTGTCTCTGTATGCATGTACGTATGTTTTTATGTTTGTATGTATTTATGTATGCATTTCTGTCTGGTTAACTGAATGACTCTAAATTTTGACAGATTTGCCAAATCGAGGCAGCCTTTGACAAACTTTTCCAGGGTCCCGAAATAAAGATCAAGTTGATTAACAAGATATTTCCGACAAAAATTCAAAATTTCGATCATTTTTAAAACTTGGAATTTTTTAAAAATACTTTTAGAAATTGTGTCTACAGTTTTTGGTGCAAGGCAAAATACTTGCAAATTATTTTAATGGCATTTCTACTTTTAATGAAAATTGAAAAAGTTATATGCTTTTTAACATTTTGAAAATTTCAAATAACAGAAAAAAATGCATTAACTGGATATTACGTAGAATGTGCTATTGATTAAAAAAAGTAGGATGATTACCCTGAAAAATAGGTCAGTTACAAGATATTCACGTTTTAATTTTGTTTTTGTTAATGCAACAGACCTCTTACAATTTTTGTTTTTTAGAAACTTTGAATGTAGCATCGGCTAGAAAACCGATTTACAAAAGGAAATTTCCTGTATTATTATTTGATTTAGACAACTGTTAACATGAAAAATTAACATTTACGTTGAAAAACGAGGATAAATTACATTGTGCTTCTTTTGATTAAAATATTGAATCCATGGAATCAAGTCCCTTAGAATAATTGAAAATACACTAAAACCTTTGAAGATCGTACGAAATCCTTTAATGTTATTACAAGGTTTCGGAAATTCTAGACAATTCCATTAAATTATTTTATTCTTTTCAAAATTAGTTATGTATTTATTCAATGAATTGTAATACAAAGAAGAATAACAAAAAAGTTTTAATTTTTATAGTGTAAGCCTCAATGAGCAGATCTAATTGTTGTTTTGCCAAACAAAATATCGCAAATGTTTAACATAAAAAGATTGTGATCAAATACCAAAAATTATAATTATAAAATAAGAGCGTACTTCTTAATATCGCAAATAATTATTTTTAAACTTATTGTAATTATTACAAGAGAAAAAAAAAAAATATTTTTTTTTAACATCTGAAATACCTTTTTTCCATTCAACTTAAAATGGATTAACTCCAACTCTTTGATTTTGACCCAGACACCCAATTCTGAGCCAGACAGTTTACTAATGCAATTACAGAATAAACATACAGAGAAAAAATTAGGCGTAAATGCACGTGTCAAGGTTAAACATTAACCAATTTTACAAAAAATAGTATTTTAGAGTGAAAAGTCAATTAAATATTTGATTCTAATCTATAAAAGTAAATTCTTTATTTTAAATTCAAAGGAAGGAATAATTTTTCTCAAAAATTTAAATTTTTAATAATTCTTAATATTTTGTTGTACTTAATAATTGTTATATATTGTAAACAAATGATTTGCATCTTTAATAATTTCAAATAAGCGCTCTATTAACTTCCAATGAGGCTACTGGTGCAACGCATGCGCAGTGCGGTTGAGGAGCAGAATTGGGATGTTGCAGTAAAACCACTAAATCGAGTACATACGGCATTTAACTTCATAAAGTCGGCCATGATTACTCACGGGCTCGAAGGAATAGATGTCCAAGAATTCGTTAATGCTTGCCACGTATGAAAACTTGAGAGCAGGATCGTGCACATGCGCAGAGCTGTTTTCGCAGTCACGTGTTATTTTTTGACATCTCGATGCACATGTAGGTTATGTTCGTTCAACGCGTTATATGAATTCCTAGAATTGTTGGTCCACGCAGTTTCTCAGGGGTCAGGGCGAGAGACGGTTGCGACTCCGCCTCTGAAGGGACGCATGCATACTAGGGTAACCAGAAAAAAAAAACTTTTGGTTTTCTTAGGAGTGAAGGGCAAATAACGGTAGTTTATGCGATTGTAGAAGCCAGATTTTTTTTTTCAATTTTGAACAATATTTAGAGGTGACCCATCGTCTTTGAAGTTCTTATGTAATTAACATGGGCAAACTCAACTTTTTTTCATTTAAGATTTTAACCACGAAGTTATCCACTTTTTAATTTGAACTTTTAATATGTTCTTCTTGAGGTTCTCAGAATCCACATAAAAACATTTTTTCAATGAAAAATTCATAAAAAACATTAATTACGGTTGCTTGAAAAACGACTTGAGCTCTTTAATTTTCGGGGCGCAACGCTCATCAGCTCGGTCATAAAAGTCGATCCCAGTGGGTCCTGACACAATAAACTCATAAAACAGACCCTTTTTCGGCAAGCGTTCTTTAACCATATTTCCCTTTTTCAGAAAAGTGAATAATAATAATTCAGGGGACGCTAACTAATCCTGTTATAAAGTCACATCGATGAAAAGAGCTGAGGTTGCACCTTTACGATCGACTCTTCACTTACCGAAATTGTCAGCTTTTGCAATGACAACTTTCAAAGACAATGGGCCACCTCTGAATATTGTTTAAAATTAAAAAAAAAATCTGGCTTCTACAATCGCATAAACTACCGTTATTTGCCCTTCACTCCTAAGAAAACCAAAAGTGTTTTTTTCTGGTCACCCTAATGCATACTACTCAGTCAAGTAGATTGCGCAATATTATGGAGACGGTTCAGGCGACCCTGGCTGTTTACGTTTCACTGTACGCGCTATAGGAACAAGGCTATTTTCAGGCAACCCCCGAGATTGTTCATCTTTCGAGTCTCCGGTGTAACTACAAGTACCACTTCCTAGTATTTTTTTGTGCTCGCAGGTTTCTGACATTGGCGAACTTAGCACATCGTGGCGTGTCACTGATATATATATGTGGTTTTCTGCTGGGAAATCGCCTTCAGATTCACCTTCCACTTTATCTGCATGACGATGTTCATGCACAGGGTAAACTCCAAAATTGTTCGCGTAAAAAAATCGGTTCCCTCTCAGATACATCCACATCTCGCTTGGACCATGAACACGATGATTATGACCTGGAGGAAGTGGGTCTTCCGGAAGTAGAAATCCATTAAAATGTTCCTTGTCTTGCGTTCGTACAAAAAAATAAGGCTTCTTCCAGTTGCAATAGATAATAGGAAATTTATAAGCAGGCTGCAACCACATGGCTACACTTTCAGGGGGTTCCCAAAAAACATATCCACGGTACATAGCGCCATCCGTCATTTTTACGAGAATACTTTGTTCATTCAATTCGGGAAATCCATTTGGAACTCCAGCTGCACCTAATTTTGTAAGAAAAAAGCGACATTAATTTTTGAAGATTTTGTACACTATTAACTTAAACTTTTGTAGATTTTGAACAAACAATGAATTTACTATATATACACGAAACGAAAACTGTCTTTTTTGAAGTAGCGCAGTCCGGGGATGGATGGGAAAGATTATTTTGCCCAACATCTACGCGAAAAAGGCAACTTTTTTCATCTGAAAATAGTGGACAAAATGAGCGATTTCTCAATCGTTGACCTGAGCGCTGGAAAATGGCATGTTTTTTCCACTAGTGAGGAAAAGTTTCCTAAGAAGTGGGAAAAGGTACATGGTACAATAAGAAGAAGTGATGCTCTGTCGTGAATGTGTGATTTAATGAGCCGTCACGTGGCGCCATCTACAACTCAGATGGGCGCTTTACAGGAGAGTCAATGTATATCCATGATTCGTCCTCGTGTTGCTATTTTCACGCGAAAAAGGCTTCTTTTTCGCGTAGGTGTTCGACAAAATAGTATGTGCCACTCGTGGAGAATGGTCGATTGTGAACGAGCATTTTCCCCACTCGTATCCACCCTTTACGTTTCAATTTTGTAAATGTGTTAAAATGATTAATCGTAAATAAAAAATGCAACCTGAAAAGTAAAAAATGAATTCAGATCATGTATATGTCCCAGGGTGGTCAGAAATGCATTGGAAACTTTTTTCTCATAATTTTCATGCATATCGCTCCCAAATCTTTTTGAATGCACACAAAAAATGCGTTTTTTTGTGTGGTAAAAAACTGATCTTTAGAGCAGTACGTACGTGACTACCACGCGCATGCGTCTACCACATCTCTCGCTCTCTAGGAGAAAGAGTAGGGACGCGGAACATGTGTTCTCGCAGGGAATTTCCCCGAGTTGGGCATGTCTGCTTTAGAGGTTTCCATAAGAAGAAAAAACGTTTTGGTTTTGTCGCGGAAATATCAATATTAGGTGAATCGATTCGAAACTCAACGTTTCTCTTCATAATTAGCTATAGGATACAAGTAAATAATTACTTTTCAAATTTCACCCTCATATGTCTGCTTTATAGGGTCCCAAAAAAAACTACATAAGTGAAAAATTAGGTTTTGCGAGATTCTGGCGCTAATTACGAATTTTTTGCACTTTTTTCAATACAAATCATTTCTAATGCATAAACTACTACTTTCTACTGATAATTAGATGTTAAAATAAGTTCTGTGAACAATTTATTATTTTGAACTTTTCAGTTAGAGCGAGACTATAATCAATCAAATTTAACGGAAGTAATTTATCGCCAACGGCGATACTACGCTGAAAAAACCAGTTCTCGTCAGATCACTGAAGTTAAGCAGCGTTAGGCGCGGATAGTACTTGGATGGGTGATTATTCAAGAATACTGCGTGCTGTTGGCCCCCGTGGGTGTGGTGAGCTCACACTTGTAGTAGTTATTTACTACAAGAAACTATCCACCTAGAAACACTACCCGAATCAGTCCACCAACCCCTTCCTAAAAGATCTGAAAGCACAGAATCAATTAATTTATGTTACTGTGAATTTAAAAACTAGAGAATTAATACCTCATGATAATTCCGACTTACCAATCCCTGTAGAGACTAATACTCCTTCGAACCCCAGTCCTGTCGTATCACCCTACCAAATGCCATTCCTTCGGGCCCTATTGCTATCAAATCTCAACACCTTTGCTTACCCTATTACTCTAACCTCCAGGAAATTAACCCTAATTTCTACCTCCTGGAGAACCCTAAAGAGGTCCACAGTAAGGAACTTTTTCCTTCAACCCCTATCCCGGTTTACAACCTTTCTGAGCTCCCTTATCAACCATCACCCATCTCTGGCTCTAAAACCTTGATGTACTTGACAGTCGAAATCCTAGGATAACAATTCAAATCCTTCGTAGATAGTGACGCTTCCCGTTCTTTCATCGGTTTGGACGGCTTAAAAATAATAGAGGAATTGAATTTAGAAACCGTCTATAGGAGAAGTCGAGTCCATGTGGCTAACAGTCAAATAGAATTATTTTCCCAAGAAGTAATAGCTCTGGTTAAACTCAAAAATCAAGAAAAACCTATTGGCATTAGGGTACTCAAATCTTTACTCTTTTTTGCAATTGGCTTGGCCTTTTTAAAAATATTCAGGATCAATGTAGATTTCGAGGTCAGAAAACAGAATTTATAAAATGATCCAAATGAAATTTACTATTTTGAATTTCAAACAGAATCTTTCGAAACTTGCTGTGGTCCTAAAGGAAGATATTAAACTTCAAGACTTCCTAAAACAAGAATTACCTCAGCCGCCGGGGAAGCCTGGGTTAACAAATTTAACTAAGCATATCATAGATGTAGGAACCATCCACCCATAAAACAATGTCACTATTTAACATCCCCTGAAATCATGGAAATTATAGTTGCCGTAGTTGATAACATGTTAGCTAACGACATAATCGAATCCTAAAATAGTGGTTGGTCTTCACCAATAGTTATGGCTAGAAAACAGGATGGCGGTTATCGTTTTTTGCCTCGACTTTCGTAAAGTCAACGCGGCTACCCAAAAACACGCCTACCCCTTGCCACAAATGACAGTTATTCTGGGCAAATTGCGAAGTGCAACTTACGTCTCGAAGATAGATTTACGTAAAGCATCCCAGCAAATTCCACTGGATAAACATAGTCGCGACAAGACGGCATTTACTGTACCGGGACGCGGTCTATCCAATTTAAAAGGAGGCTCTTCGGTCTTACAAACGCTCCACCGACTTGCCAACGTTTGCTGGACAAATTAATAGATCCTGAGATGGAACCGCACGCCTTTGCTTAATTAGATGATGTAATAATAGTTACAAAAACCTTTGAAGAACACCTCTAATGGCTTTATAAACTCCTAACTAAAATAAAGGATGCCGGTTCAGAGAATAATCTAAATAAGAGTGAATTCTGCTCTCCCCCAGTGCACTATTTAGGTTTCCTAGTAAATGAAAATGACTTACAGACCGATCCCGATAAAATGGATCCCATCTTAACATATCTCGCCCCTAAAAACGTAAAAACGTTGTGTAGATTTCTCGGAATGGCGAGTTGGTACCGTAGGATCATTAAGAATTACGCGACCTTAGTGAGTTTCCTGCCGATGTTGCTTAAGAAAAAACAGCGTTGGATTTGGGGAGAAGATCGGCAATCCACTTTTGGGAAAATCATACACTTCTTATCCGAAACACCCGTTTTAACGTGTCCTAATTTTGAAATCCCTTTTATATCGCAAACGGAAACAAGCAATACCGTGTTAGGAGCTGTTCGCATGCAAAACGTAGATGGCCAAGAATGCGTAATTTCGTATGCTAGATGAACACTAACAGATGCCGAACAAAAATATACAACGACGGAAAAAGAATGCCTCGCAGTCGTGAGGTCTATTAAAAAATTCAGACCTTATCTAGAGGGTTATGAATTCACTGTGATCACAGATCACAGTAGCCTTCGGTGGTTACATAATCTAAAAAAACCTACCGGTCCCTTAGCAAGAACTGCTGCAACAGACAATAAGAAAAGTTGATCTCACACCTAGACGCCCCTCGAACTCTAAGACCACCCGCACGCAATCCTACCTCAATGACCGGAAGAGTATGAGGATCGTTGAAACCTAGACCCTCTCTTTCGAAGAAATCCTCCGAAACCTTGCGACCACGATTTCCACCTTCCCCAACCTAAAAAAATCAAAACCTTCGCAACCTAGACCTCCGAAACCATCGCGACCCAGAGGCTTCCTTCACTCACATCCCCAAAACCTTCCACGACCCCTGCTTCTACTCCAAAACCTCCCTTGACCTCTGCTTCTCCGTCCCCGGAAACCCCTAACGCAAAACTCCGAATCCGCTCCCTTCTATCCCTAAACATCCCAGCACCGCAAAAGATAAACCCTCTGGCCCTCCAGTTCCTCCACACTAAGGCACGCTTCGGGTGCTGGAACTGTAGTTAAGCGACACATAAATACCCGCAATGCCAGCGCCCTAGATGGGCTTTCTGCTTACGGTGTGGAGAACCAGAATTCGCCATCCTAAAGTGCCCCTACTGTACCCGTTCCTCACCTAATTTCCCCTCACACCACAACAAATAGCCTCGCTCTTTCCCCTTTCGCGACCATCATCTCCTCTTTCCTCCCCTTACCACCCTTACCTAACGACACTTGTATTCCCCTCCTCTCGCAGCGACCCTAATCTTTCCGTTCCCCCACCCCATTCTATTTTTTTTTCATCCTTTTGCAATTTTTTTCTTATGTATTATTCCGTTTTCTTCTATTTTCATTTCTCGTTTGTCCTCATTTGCTTGTGCGAATAAGTTTTGCGCTTCGGTTTCATGCGCCAAAAAGACAACAAAATTCTTCCCTATTTTTTCATTGTTTCCCTCGCCTCAATTTCTATGGTTTGCTTTCTTTAATTTCTGTTTACAATTTTTTTTCTTTTCGTTTTTATCTTTATTTCCTCTTATACACTTTCTCAATTTTATTTTGTTGTGATTTTATGATTTTATTTTTTTCACTATTTTGATATTAAATTTTTTTTTCTGATTTTCGTTACCTCAATTTTTGTTTAGTCAAGAAGCCCCGAATTTTTTTAATTTTCTTTTTTTTCTTGGCTGGTCATTTAGGATTTCGATTTCTACTCTTTCTTTTAAATTAATTGTTTTATCTGAAATGTGAGCTTGTAGTTGGCCGGCCCCCCCCCCTGCCTCTGTCATTCTTTAGGTTTAGACTGAGCTAGTAGTTTTGCCGACCCTAATTTCGTCTCTTAAATTTTGGTTAACCTTTTGCCTGTTTTGATATCTTATATTTCGTCACCTTTTATTATCTTTTTGTTGTTGCTATTACCCTCGATACTTTTTATATTTTTGATGGTCTTATCTTTGGATAACTTATTGTCTTTTGCCTTTTTTTATTTAGGATTATCGTACTTTTGGATACCTTTTTTTTATTGTGGATTACCGCTTGTTTCAAATTAACGTATACTCTTTTGAGAAGAGAATGGAATAAGGAGGAGTATATGGAAGGAGTAAGTCTGTAAATGACTTGGAAAAATATTTTTTTGAATTACAAAACGAAGTTTGTTGTCAAAGCAAAGTTCAAAATTTCAGAAAAAACCGCCATTTTCTCGAAATTATCTATGAAAAGATAGTTACAAACAATAATAAATTGTTAAAACAATTACGTTTTTCAATTGAAAAGTTGAAAATAAACTGTAACAGGTTTATATATCATTTATATAGTGCAAAATGTACAAAATGTGTAATATTTTAGAAAAAAACGCACCCTTCTATTGTTGATCAAAGATAATATTATTTAAAATAATATTAAATTGTTTAAACAATTATGTTTGTTTAGTTGATTTAATTATTACCTGACCCTAAGTGAAAAATAGACCAAAATTTGAAAATTTGAGACAAAATTGCAGCTTTTCAGCATTATTCCGTGAATATTATCATAAATAAGAATAAATTGATTAAATAACTATTTTTATAAAAATCTAATTGATTATAGCGTCACTCTAACTCAAAAGTTGAAAATCATTTGAAAAATTCTGAACATCTAATTATCAGTAGATATCGCATTTTTCATTTATGGGGTTTTTTTTTGGGACCCTATAAAACCAGACTTATGGGGGCGATATGTGAAAAATATTTGTTTATTTGTATTCTATAGATAATTGTGAAAAGAAATGATGAGTTTCAACTCGATTCACCTGATATCGACGATTCTGAATCAAATTTACTGAAACGTATTTTTTTCTTATGGGAAATACGTGATAAACTTCATGGGGTTCGCGAAACCTCTAAATAGAATTTTTGAAAAACGCATTTATTTTATGTGGATTCAAATAAATCTTTGGGCAATATGCATGAAAATTGAAAAAAAAAAAAAACATTCTTGGACCACCCTAATGAACAATATTCACTAAATTGGTTTTTGGTTGACGTTGTCATATATCTGTCTCTGATGAGCCGTTTCACAATGTTATTTGAAAACATATTTCTCTTATTTTAACTTTTTGTGTAATTAATTTGCATAAATTGATTTCGTTGAGTATTTCTTTTTAAAAACAGTTGTTTAAGGAACATAATTTTTTTCAAGCCTTGTTGTGCAATTTTGTTGCACAATTTGTTTTTCTAAAGTTTATGTTGGTTTAAAAAATTGTCTTTCCAACTAAGTTGATGTTTTTAACAATATTGCGTTTTAAAATTTAACAAAACTTGACTTTGGAAGAGTGCAAGAATGAACAGATCTGTTTTTACTCGGTAGGTTTTGCAATCGTTCTTGAAAATAAAAATCTATTAGATTGCATGTTATCTTCTACGGATCACCAAATAAAAAGCTGTACAAATGTACGGAGACGGTTGGGAGCTCCTGGTACGCAAACAAAATTGTGATCCCTGAAAATATTGAAATTACGAAAATAAGAATTTCTTCATACAAATTTTTCTAACATAGATAATAGATGCGCTTATTGCATTCAGTTTGGAATTGTTCAGTTCTTGCGTTTTCCTGTCTTTAATTGTAGAATGCGAAGCAGACTTCTGATTTGATAATATATTAGGCATTGACTTATATCAAAGAATTTTCCGTAAGAAAGTTAGTTTTAGGACAAGGTTAGCGCTGGGGCTATTATTACGGAATTTCCCCTAATTCTAGCCCTGGACGTACTGGGAATGGGTTAGTCTTACTGAAATTCCGTAATAGTAACAGTGCTGCCATGTCTACGGATTTTTCTTCAAATCTGAAGAAACTTTGCCAAATCTCGGATTTCTGAAGGATTTGAAGAAATTTGATCGAAATCTGAAGATTTTTTTTAATGTTTCAGTTTTTTAAAATTTGCCCAAATTAGTAAAGAGAAATTAGTATTACAGATCTAAAAGTACGAATTTGCAATCAAACTGAGCAAGTGGTATTGGCGCCAAAGGGATATCCTGTCTTAGAAAAAACTATTATTCCGGATGTCACATTAACAAAGAAAATCTACTACGGTAAGAATTTAGAAAAAAATATCATTCAAGTAATCGTATGATACATTTTCAAGTTATAAATTTTGTTGGAAAATAATATTAATATGATATTTTTCATGCTTACTGTTTAGAATTCAAAATGGATCCTGCTACTGAGAGAACAAATTCTTCAGAACCTAATGATGAAAGACATCAAGATTTAAGCGACGACAATGGAAATCAATCTGAAAAAGACCAAGAAGCTGAAGAAGAAACGACCGACCATGATAAGAAGCTCAGAGAGAAAAATAAACCCAAGAGGAAGAAGAAACACTACGATCAAAAGTATCAAGCTGTATGGGAAAAAATTCCGCAATTTCGAAACTGGATTACAAAAATTACTCGAGGCGTCGAATTTTGTTATTGTAGTTATTTCAAAAAAGATTACAAATCAGGTAAAACGGAAGTAGAACGACATTTTAAATCAAAGAAGCACTCTGTTAACGCTGCGGGTTATGGACAAAAACATATGGCTTTATTAGACGCTGGATTCAATCTTAAAGTTAATATTGAACAAAAATCAAAACGAAATGCGATAAAATAGCGAACTTCATAGCAGAACACAATTTGTCTTTTAATATTTCAGGTGATTTGACTTGGCTATTGTTATTAGAATGTTTGACGAGAACAAAGTTCAGGAAGAGTTCTTATGTACAAAAGAAATTGCGAAGGCGGTTTTGCTGCGGACGGTGCTTCGGTTATGATGGGAAAAAATCAGTTGGTATCAGTCAAGTTGAAAGCGGATATTCCCTTTTTATTCATGTTGAAGTGTATTTGCGATTCCTTCGCTTTAGTTGCTTCAAACGCTTGCAAAAAAATACCATCCAATGTCGAATTACTTGTGAGACTAATTTATAGCTACCTGCACTGCAGTTTCAAAAAACTTACTGAGTTTGCGGAATTTCAAATCTTTTTCGAACTTGAGCCACATAAGATGCTACATCCGTGCCAAACTCGATGGCTGTCTTTACTTCCGGCAGTTATGCGCGTAAGAGAGCAGTATCCAGCCCTAAAACTGTATTTTGATGGAGAAAAGCTAAACCCGAAAAATGACGAGAAAATAAATTCTGCGTCGATTCATGAATTGCTTTCTGATCCGATAAATAAACTTTATCTTGACTTCCTGAGTCACGTGCTTCCATACTTCACTGACCTGAACAAGGAATTCCAATCGGAGACTACAAAAATTCATGTCTTATATTGGAAGATTTCGCAGGTTTACAAAACAATTCTCGATTGTTATATAAAGCCCGGTATCTTACATTCACAGGGCTTGGATCGAATCCAATATAGAAATCCGTGTAATTTCGTTAAACTGGAAGACGTTTATTTGGGTCCAGCGGTCGCGATTTCTCTGGCTAAAATTGAAAATCTAGACAAGGATAACTTGCACCAGTTTCGGTTAAAGTGTCTCGATTTTTATGTGGAAGCAGCGTATGAAATATATCTGAGATTTCCTTTTAATTCTGAATATCAGAAATTACTCGCACAGATGAACATCGTGGATCCAGCATATTTCAAAGCGAATCTTCCACCATCAGCTGCCCCTCTTGCTGCATTGTTTGATCCAACTCTTATAGATATCGAGATATTAGACAGAGAATGGCGTTCGTTGAGAAACGATTCATACGTAGAAAGGCAAAAATCTGACGATTATTTTGATTTTTGGAACGGCGTATCTAAAATTTTAAACGGTGACGGTTCCTTGAAATACGGGGTGGTCTTTAATTTAATTAAATTATTCGCGACACTTCCTCACAGCAGTGCAGCTGTAGAAGGGACTTTTTCTGAGAATAACGTAAACAAAACGAAGTTCCGAAATGGTTTGGAAACTGATTCGATTAACTGAATATGACATACAAAAAGGCTTTTTAAAGACTCGCCTAGCTACGAGTATTGTATTCCCAAAGAAATGGTTCAAAAATTTAATAATAACATGTACGAAGCAAAAGAAAAATGTTAAGTCGTAACAGTAACAACAGTATTAATAAATTAAATATCAGAACCAAGAATTGATATTGGGACTGAATAATGTAAGATTCTATCTAACTGTAACAAACCTGTGATGTATCAAGGTATTAAATCTTATAATAAGTTAAAAAAGTATGTGAAACATTAGGGTGCTTCAAAAAATTCCTTTCTTGGATTGTATAAAGTTTTTAATCGGAAATTTCGTTCTTTTTGTGAGAAAATAATGCCTCAACTTCTGGTTAAAACACTAAGAAATAGGGGATAATTTTCTCGCAAAAAAGACATTTCTTTATAAAATAAAAGAATTTCATGAGACACCATATTGTCCATTCGTGTTTCGTTTAGTACTAGATGTGAAAAATACTTTTAATATTATGGGATATTATAAGAATGTAACTAATGCTTTGTACCTGACGCAAAAAATCATGATAAGACAACACACGATATTAGCAATGTAATAAAATTGCTACTTTACTGTAAGATACTTGAAATTAAGAATTGATGTGATTTTGAATTAGGAAGAAACTTGAAACTTACTATATAACATTTATTGTAAGCTTAGTATCATATTCCTAATTGGCTTCGGCTATAAGTTGCTGAGTTCATGTTCCTTTTATTTCAGAGACAATAAAGAAGACCAGTTAAATTTCAGATTTGTAATTAAATAAGTATGTAGTGTAATGCTTTGCTGATTGCAAATTGCTCTAAAATGATAGAAATATTAGGAAGTCAAATACTAATTTTTACATTCAATCATTGAACATAAATTTATGTCTAAAAATCATTTTCAAGTTTACGTATTGGTTTCAAGTTTACATATATGCGAGGGGCATCTCACTTGAAAAATCAATGTCTATAACGCTGGAAGTCGAAATGAAATACGCACGAAATCAGTCGATGAAATAAAACGCGAAAATCACATTTCCAAAATCGTCAGTTTCTGTATGCATTCGTAAAAGTGTGAAAAGTTTGAAGAGATCGCTCCTATCCGTTGTTTAATGGAGGAAATCATCAATGATCCTTGAAATCTTAGCTATTATTGCGTGAAGTCGCACGAATTCAGCACAGAAAAAACTGAAGTTAAATTTTGTTGCATGTAAAATGTTCAGCTGTTAAAGATTACATGCTATTTGGCGAAAGTTTATCTTACGATGGAATAAAAGCTGTCGTCTGCTACGTCCTTCGCAGCAATGAAAAAATTTTTTGAATTTGAAAATTTTGAAAATAATTAGACTTTATATATACTTCCTGCCATAGTCGGTATTGTTGGTTAGGAAGAAAACCAAAAAGTAGGAATCGAATTATATTTGAAGTTGGAACATTCAGTGGCGGATCTAGGTATTTGAATTCAAAGTAACAATATTTGAAAAAAAATTTGAAGGACTGAAAAATCCCGGAAAATAAAATTCCCGACTCTCTCAAATTCCCGAATTGGGAAATTCCCGAATAATAAAATTTTCGAATATGTAATAAAATTTCTGGTTAATAAAATTCCCGAATAATGAAATTCCCGAATTGGAAAATTCCCGAACAGTTTATGATATCACCGAAATGGATAATTCTCAATAGTTTATAATATTACCGAATTTAAAACTTCCCGACAGAAAATTGCCAAATTATAAAATATCCGAACTAGAAAATTTCCGAATTTAAACAAATATATTAATGAAATATTTCTATCAAGAAAAAAATTATTTTTAATGTTTAAAGTTTCTAAAATTATTGGTTAACTTTGAAATTACGATAATTGAAAAAAATATATTTCTGGATGAAAATTGTCTTCAAATATTGTTATTTTAAATTCATACAATAATTTTAGA
>CAKNYM010052126.1:517640-554146 GCA_932195095.1 Andricus curvator | reverse complement strand
ATCAGGAAAGATTCATCACAAGCCAGATATTTATAAACCATTTCCTACCGCTATTTGCTCCGGGAACTCGAAACCTGCAAGTGTAGATGACTACTTACGCGACTTAATCGATGAAATTATTGATTTGCAGGTCAACGGCCTTGTTATTTCAAATCAACGTATCAATGTAGGTATTCATTGCTTCGTTTGCGACATGCCTGCCAGGGCATTTCTGAAATGTACAAAAGGTCATGGAGGGTTTTACGCTTGCGTGAGGTGCGAAATTCATGGAATTAAAGCGAATAATGTAACGGAGTATCCGCTTATAAATTTTGCTGCGAGAACTGATGAATCATTTCGAAATCAAACACAAGCTGGTCATCATAAAGGCGTGTCTCCGTTATTACGGATTCGACCGCTTTTAAATATGATCTTCCTTTTCGTTCTCGACTTCATGCACTTATTTTGTGAAGGTGTTATGAAACGACTTCTGAATTGTTGGTTTCTAATCACAAGGCGTGCAAAAGTTGAGCAGCAATTGAAAAACGAAGTGTCTAGAAGACTTCCTATGATTAGAAAAAGCATTCCATGCGAATTCCAAAGAAAAATAAGATGTTTAAAATCACTGAAAAATGAAAAGCAACAGAATTGCGGTTTATTCTTTTATATTGTGGTCCAGTAGTTTTGCTAAATATTTTAGATACAAACCGTATGAAAAATTTTTTTCTTCTAAATGCGGCGTGTAGAATACTGTGCAGCGTCAATTTATTTAATAAATACCAGGGATCCGCCAAGATTTATTTACAAAGATTTTTTTTTTTGGAGTAAGGGGATTATATTCCAAAGTACAAGTCATGAATATGCATGCTGTAATTCATGTAGCTGATGATGTGTTATCGATGGGATGTAGCTTGAGTAGAATTACTGCCTTTCCTTTCGAAAACTTTTTGGGGAAGTTAACAAATCTTATTCGCACACCATTCCGTCCCTTGGCTCAAATTTGTCGCAGACTTCATAAGCCATTTGAAATAGATCCTCCAAAGCCACAAAAACCCCATCGAATTCAAATTTTTAAAAGCCGTTGATCACCATATATCAGAATTAAGATATAAACAATGTACGTTGAAGACGCAATCTCCCGACAATTTTGTAATGCTCCGAAATAAAAAATTGTTAGCAATAAACCAAATGACACGCACACCACAAGGAATGGACATTGAGGGAAATATTTGGAACATCAAACGATCATTGTTTTTATATCCTACTGATTCAAAAGAGTTATGTATGTGGGAACTTCGTCAAACCCCAGAAGAAACGATAGTGAACTACAATCTTCTTGATATTAAAGTAAAAATGATTAAATTGAAATTAAATTTAAAACTCAACGGTATGATAAGAGTGTATACTCTATGCCTGTTCTACATCATTGATACTTATTGTATAGTATACACACGGTATCATGTGAATATATGTGCATTTGGTATAATTTTGTAAAAGATTAATTAATAAAGTACGTGTTTTAACTGTAATTTTTCTTTATTGTTAAGGAAGTAGTACTGATTAGATAATTAATTTTTGTACAAATTAATTGTTTTATTTACACTTAAACTTGAAAATACTTTACATAAAACTGGAAAAAATTTATTTTGAAAAATTTAATTTGAAATAATTGATGACTTGTTAATTGTTTAATTTTTCTGCATGGCGAAATTCAAAAATAAAAAGTATTAATTTAATTTCTAACGTGTTAGGGATTTTTTTACATTCGAAATCGCATTTCAAACCAAAAAAAAAAACCAATTCCTTCTCATATGAAAAGAATATAAAACTTTAGTCAAAGTATACGCCGAACGCCTACAATTAGGAAGGGTTTCGCAACCTATTAAGACGTTAATTTAAGTCTTAACAGAATCTTAAAACAAAATATTTTTCAATTTTGCAAGAAAAATTTGTTGACAACAAATTTATTAAAAAAAAATAATAATATAGAAAAAAAATTTCAAAAAAGTGTTGGAAAAAATTTCAATGAAAAAAATGTTTGGAAACAAATTTGGAAAAAGAAATTAAAAAAAAATTTTCGTTTAAAAATTTTTTTTTAAATTATCTTTTAAATTATTTTCCCTACAAAAAAACGTGATTAAGTCGTTGAAACCTCATCGCAAACTTTCCCTCCCATACTCCATCTACTTTACACTCCACTCATTTACCCTTCTTTGAAAAAAGTATGACGGACGGACGGATGTACGGACACCCGATCAAAACTATGAAGAACGCATTGAATTAGTTAATAAATATGTAATTATCAAGTTAGTATTAATTATTGTAGGTATTCATCAATCTTTTGAGACTTTTTAGTTATTTAGATTTGAATTTGCCGCGAAAATCTCGAATATATTCGATTAGTCTTCAGTTTCATTATTTGACAACGAACGGACGGAAGGAGAACAACTTTTAAACGTTCAGTTGCGTAATTATATTTTTTTATTAATGCATCTTCACACTGGTTGGAAATGTAGCATAATACCAAAATTTATATAATTGAATTAAATATAAATATATATATATATATATATATATATATATATATATATATATATATAATGTACAATCATACGGTGAATAGTGAAGTATAATTATATATAAATACGTTTAAGGGCATGTGACACAGTGAAATACCTACATTACCGACCTCACTTTTTCAATTTTCCGAATTTTTTTTTGAATCTAAGAACTTTTTTTGTAAATAAAATATCGGGCTGAAACTTTGGAAAATGTATGAGATGACAATAAACTACGTTTATGTACTTGATTCGAAGAGGAACTTCGCAAAAAATTATTTTCAAAGAAATTAAAACTGGGTGCATTTTTTGAACCTAAGAACTTTTTTTATAAGTAAAATATCGGCTTCAAACTTTGAGAAATGCAAGAGCCGACAGTAAAGTACGTTTATGTACATCATTCGAGTATAAAAAATGCAAAAAAAAAAATCCAAATAAATGTCAACTCCGGTATTCGCGATGGCACAAAAATTATGTTAATCCAGCGGCAAAAGACAAACACCAAACTACACCATGCTCCTAAATTTGCACCGCATGAGATTTCAAACAGCGTAATAAATTAACTTATAACATCCTCATCTCATCAGTCACTTAACTTAGTTTGTGGCTATGATGACAAACCGGATTCACCTTGCACAGCGGTACCATTCGTACTACCAAGAGTAATTTTTGTGGCAGGTATATGGAACCCTGAACTTAGGCCATTATATATCACTTTATAGATAGGTAATGGTCATTACACATCTATAATAGGGGAGTGGGGCTACTTCGATCAACTTTTTTTCAAAGAAAGTGGACAAATGCTTTTATTACTTTGTAGTGAAATAAAAAAGCAAACATCCAGCTGCAGTATGCATAATTGATAGAGGTTTTTATAACATTCTTTATGCTGATTTGAATTAGCGGTATACTTATCGCTGATTCAAATTTAGAGAGTATGTGTACTTTTAAGGCATTTGAAGAGATTTTATAGTTTCCAATAAATGTCCTGAAATTTTAGGTAATTAATAGAGATTTAAAGAGATTTTTACGATTTTAAAAAAAGTTCCTTGAAGTTTGAAGCATTTTTAACGATTAAAAAAATTTAATGTTAGCCGCAAATTCAAAAGTTTTAAAGAGATTTTAGAGAATTGAAAAATTTACAGTTGAATTTTTAGAGACTTGAAAAGATTTGTATATTTTTTAAAAAATTCCGTATAATTTTAAGCAATTTGAGCGATTTTCAGTTTTTGTGAGTTTCTTCCAATTCTGTAGAATTCTTAATACTTTTTATGTTTTTAGACTTTACATAATTTGCTTCTTTCAAATTCCCTGAAATTATGTTTAACTGTTCAGACTATGAATACTAAACTTAATTTAATATAGTCCCCTCGCATGAAGTTGGTAAGTAATTTCGTTTTCAGATATTGATGTTATTTATTTCAGACTTAATTTAAAAAGAATAAAAAAGATTTAAGAGTAGCCGGTGCTATAAATCAATATTTTGAAAAATTAGCTACTAAAAATGCCAAAATTGAAGAAAAAGACAACAAGGCAGAGAAATCAAGATGAAAAAGAATGGATGCAAGAAAATCGAAATAACGATAAATTCAAAGAATTAGAACAAGAACAGCAAATTATATATAAAAAAATAAAGAGAGAAAATAAATCATTCAAAGAGGAAGAAAAGTCTCAACAAAAACAATCCAAGAGAAAGAAGAGAGAAGACGAAGAACACAACGCTAAATAAAAAGATAAACGAAAGGAATATATAGCAAAAAAGAGAAAGGAGGAAGAATATAAAGCTAAAGGGACAGAGAAACTAAAGGAATATAAAGCAATAAAGAGAAAGGATGAAGAATATAAAGCTAAAGAAACAGAGAAACTAAAGGAACATATAGTAAAAAAGAGAAAGGACGAAAAATATAAAGCCGAAGATAAAGAAAAATGAAAGGAATATATAGCAAAAAAGAGAAAGGACGAAGAATATAAAGCTGAAGAGAAAGAAAAACTGAAGGAATATATAACAAAAAAGAGAAAGGATGCACAATATAAAACTAATGAAAGAGAGCTACAGAAAAAAATATAAAAGACGGAAACGAACGAATCCCGATTTTAAGATAGAAGAACAGAAAGAAGCAAAAAATAAAAAAAGGCTAGATTTGGAATTTAGAAAAGAGGAAAAAGATAAAAATGCGAAACGCCGCTTAAGATTAAATGCTTTGTATAGTTTTAGAGAAAATTATATAAGGGATTTGAGAAGTAAGAAAGATCCTGCGTGCATTGCGAAATTGAAGTTTATAAAAAAGCGAAAAGATACACCAAGTAATGTTTGTGCTTGTTCCGAAACATTGTGGTTTAGTCATTCAGTACTAAATATAGCAACCACAAAACGTAATTCTAAATTGTCAGATGATGTTTTCGTAGAAAAAATAGTAAATTCAGAGCAATCTTAAATTATTTACACGAAAAAGATGGTCCATTTCAAGAGTATTCTGTTGTGGACCATTACTTTAGAATTGAATTCCAATTAAGAGGTTTTCCTCACGCACACTGTTTTTTTTGGCTTAAAAATGCCCCGGATTTTGATAGCAACGATTTTGAAATACGCAAAAAATGCATCGAATTTATTCACAGATTTATCACTTGTGAGTATGTTGAGGATAATCCTTTTATGGCTGTGAATCGGCACAAGCATACTCACAAGTGTAGTAAAGATACCGGATCCTTTAGAAGATGTAGATGACGAGACAATATGACAATAGCAAAAAGTAATTTAAAAGAAATTAGAAAATTGATGCACTATTATTACAAAAAGTCAAGCGAGTTAGTAGAATTTGCTGATATTTTAGAACGATTGAATTTAACAGAAGACGAATATATATTTGCAATTCGATCCTCGATAAAAAGAACTAGAATCTTTTTGCAGAGAAAGAGCAGAGAAGTAGCGATAAATTGTTATAATTTAGATATACTGAATTTATTTGAGGCTAATATGGAGATTCAGTCCATTCTAAACCCGTATCGCCGCGCATCATACGTTGTGAATTATGTAAGTAAAGTAGATAACGGATTGTCAAAGTTATTACGTCAAACGGTAGAAAACTTGAACAATGGCAACGCTGGAATCAAAGAAAAATTTAAAAAATTTGTTAACGCTTTTTTGAATGGTAATCTCATGTCAGCACAAGAGGCTGCATATCACGTTCTTTCCCTAATAGTAGCTAAAAGCAGCAGGAAAGTCGTCTTTATAAATACCAATCCCAAGAATGAGCAAGTTCGCATGCTAAAATCAGAAGTCAAATTTCAATCGTTGAACGCCAATTCAGAAGATGTATTGAAGGAAGATTATATAACCAAATATGAAAAGCGAAAAGCTTAAAAATAGGACCTATATCTAGCAGATTTTGTGGCCTTCTCTAAGCCCAGTAAGAAGAAAAATGAAAGCGATGATGAAAACGACGACTACATTGAAAAAGACGATGATAAAAAACAACGCAATAGGCCAATGATTATTCGATTTAGAAGATATAAGCAGAAACAAGATTCATACAATTATTATAGAGAACAAATAATGTTGTATTTGTCTTGGCGATGCGAAGAAAGCGATATTATTGCTAAAAATTGTGAACTCGTTTACCACGAAAATATAGACACAATCAAAGAAAACAAAAAGAAGTATTGCGCTGTTTGTGACAAAGTATTAGATGAAGCCATGGAAAATGTATTTGATGCTATTGAAGATTTGAAGACGAAGAAATAGAAACATTTAGTAGGAACAAATTAGATAAAGATCAAGAAGTTGATATTTTCGAACAAGCAGGAAAGGAAGCTGCTAAACATGATGCTTGCAATATGTATACTGCTCCTATGAAGTTACCCGAAGAAGAGATCTACAAAATGATGGAAGAATTGAATGCTAAGCAGCGATAAATTGTAATGCACACATTACACTGCGTCAAGATAAATCAATTGCCTTTTATATTTTCCTAAGCGGTTCTGCTTTTGTTGGAAAAACTATAGTAATAAATTCCATTTATCAAACTGCAAGCTATTATTTGTCTAGATTGCCTGGTGAAAAACAAGATGTAATGCATGTTTTATTGTGCGCACTATCCGGTAAAGCAGCGTTTTTGATAGATGGAGTAACCTTACACACGGCTTTTAAACTACCAATCGCTCAAAATAGTCGGCAAATGCCAGATTTAAGTTCAGATCTAGCGAATACTATTCGAGTCAAGTTGTTTCACTTAAATGTTTTAATAATTGACGAAATATCGATGGTTGGACCTAGAATGTTGAGTCAGCTAGATACTAGACTACGACAAATTAAAGGCGTTAACGAACCTTTTGGTGGAGTATCGGTATTAGTTGTAGGAGATCTCCATCAACTGCTACCAGTTATGGATGTGCCAGTATTTAGAAATCCAAAAATATCGTGTACGAGTGCACTAGCAAATGCATGTTTATGTCATAAATTCGAATTTTATGAATTAACCGAGTTCATGCGAAAAAAACAAAGCTAAACTAATTATAGCATTAAATAATTTAGCTAATGAACGTATGACAAAGGAAGATGTTGATTTAATTAAATCATGATGTGTGAAAGAGAATCAAGTACCAGATCATGGAATTAGATTGTATGCTGCGAACTATCTGATTGATTTGTATATATAGAAATAGGATAGACAAATTTGAAGGAGAAGAATTTGTGTCTGAAGCTCACGATCCCATAATGGTAGATATTTCAGAAAAAGAAAAGAGCAAGCGATTAGAGTCACTGAACAGTAAAAAAACATCAGAATGTGCAGGTTTACCATACCAAGTATTCTTTAAGATTGGTATTAAATATATGCTTACGAATAATACTGACGTTTAAGATGGATTAGTAAATGGCGCTTGCGGCATTCTAAGAAAGATCACATTTAAAGAAGATTCGAAGGAAATATCTAAAAGATGGATAGAGTTTAGCTTCGAAAGAGTAGGAAAGAATGCACGTAATAAATACAAGGAATATATGATGAAACATAATATCGATACAAATCTTACTCCGATTTCAAAACAACGAACCCCGTTAAATATTTCGGAAATATTAGGTTATCAAGTCATTAGAGAGCAATTCCCTATAGTCACTGCAGAAGCTATAACTATTCATCAGAGTCAAGGTCAAACCTACGATTTTGTATGTTTAGATTTGAGAAAAAATCAAAGAATGACATCCAAGGTCTTTGTTTCAGGCTTCATTCATTCTATTGTCACTCTGTTTACAAACTATTTGTCGCCACACTTTTCTGTCCTGGCATACTACTCTAGCTTCCTTCACGTCCATGCATTTTTTCATGCAAGCTCTTGTGTTTCTATGGCTTCTTATGTCTCTACGGATTAATGTCTCATTTACAGATTCTAACCATTCTTTCGGCGGCCTACCTCGGGGCATTCTGCCATTAACTTTACCTTTATACACTTGTTTGGTGAGTCGCTCATCTTTCATTCTTTCAAGATGTCCGAACCATCTTAACTGATTTCTTTCCCATATGTCAACTAGTGTCTCTCCTGCACCACATTCTTCGAGGATCGTCTCGTTTCGGACTTTGTCCATCAGTGTTTTCCCGCATATTATGCGCAGAGGTTTCATGCCGATCGCGTTAATTTTACTCCTGTCCTTTTCTTGACAGGTCCACGTCTCGCTACCGTATAGTACAGTCGGTACGAAAATAGAATTATGTATGGCCATTTTAGCTTTTTTTGATATGTTTTTATTTGTTAGGATGGACCCTGCTCTACCGATAACCTGCTTACCCTCATTTATGCGCCTATCTTACTCCCCATCTATTTTTCCGTCGCTAGTGAATAGACTACCTAGATATACGTACTTGTCAACTTGTTCTAATCTTTCATCATTTAGGACAATGTTGCATATTGTTTTCTCACTTTTTCCCTCAAACACCATGATTTTTGTTTTATTTACGTTAATTTTGAGGTCCATGTTCTCCATTCTTGTATTAAGTTTATTCAACATTCTTTGCAAGTCTTCGATTGATTCTGCCATAAAAATCTTGTCATCTGCGAGAGCTAACCCACGTACCTTGACTGTTTCGAGATCTACACCTTCTTCATCGAAGAGGGCAGTTCTTAGACACTTATCCATGAATATGATAAATAGCCACGAGGACATAACGCATCCTTGTTTCACGCCTTACATAATATCGAACCAGTCACTCAGTTTCCCATTTACCCTTACACTCGCTTTACTACCTGTATATATTGTTTTTATTGCTTGTAGGAGCCCTCCATTTACTCCATACTCTTTAAGGACTTCCCAAAGTTTATTTCTATTTACTTTGTCAAATGCTTTTCCTAGGTCAATAAATGCACAGAAAACTTTCTTTCCTACTCTCAAGCTTTTTTCTGTGATCTGTCTTAGGCTAAATATCTGATCTGTACATGATCTTCCTGGCATAAATCCACTTTGGACTTCCCATATCTTTTCTTCTGTCATTTCCATTACCCTACGAATAAGTATTTTTGAGTATATTTTACTTACGGTACTTAGTAGGCTGATACCTCTGTAATTACTGCAGTTGCTTTTATCTCCCTTTTTTTTGTATATTGGTACGATAATCGCTTTTTTCCAATCGTCTTGGACTTTCCCCGTCTCGATACATAAATTTATCAATTCGCACAACCTGTGAGGTATGTACTCGCCACCGTATTTAAGCATTTCAGCGCTAATACTGTCTATACCAGCAGCCTTACCGTTTTTCAAGTTCTTAATTATGTCTCTGACCTCAGTGACACAGACTTTTTCAATTGGGTTTTCTAATGCATTATGTTCTATGTCGCAGTTTTGTTGTCCTATATCTTCACCTCCTAATAATTCTTTAAAGGAGTCTTTTAAAGCGTCTACTATCTCGTCTATATCATATAGCATTTCACCTTTACTGTTTCTCATGCTGGCAAACTCTGTACTTTTACTTTCCTTCAACTGTTTATATAATAGTTTCATAATTTCTTCAAAGTAGTTTTTTATTTTGATCTCTTCTTCTGTTCTGGTTTTTTCTTTACTCATCGCTCTCTCCTCATCGCTAAGACCTGTCATGTTTAATGTTCTCTGGTGCGCTTCTTTCTTTTCTTGCTGGGCTTCTTGAATTTCATCATTCCACCACGCATCACCAGACTTTCTTCCTACCACTGCCGTACCACACACTTCAATTGCAGTTTTAACAATGATATCCCGTAACAAAGTCCACGCGCCCTCTATATCTTTATTGCTTATGAGCGCTTCCGAAGTTTCCCTATCTATGCGTTCGCTTAACTTATTTTGAAACTCTATTCGCACTTCCGGTTTCTGTAAATTTTCAATCTTTATTCGAGTTTGTTAAGTTTTTTTCATTCTCTTTCTTCTCCATCCCCGCCCTAAGTTTATTTTAGAGACTAAAAGGTAATGATCAGTATTGCATTCGGAACCCCTCATGACTCTTGTATCTTTGACTAGTTCTCTTAATCTTTCATCCGCAATAACAAATTCAATTACACTGCGATTATTTCCTTTACACCAGGTGTACGTGTGGATCATTTTATGTCGAAACCAAGTATTGGTAATAAATAGGCCCTTTTCTAAGCATAAGCTCACTAATTTTTCCCCGTTATAATTTTTTCTTGTTGTATCCCCAAAATTACCTAGCACCCTTTCTGTATCTGTATCGTGGCATTGGACGCCGAACCATCCGTTCATATCTCCTAGCAGAATTATTCTTTGACCTTGATCGCAAATACTTATTGTATCATTTAAAGTGTCCCAGAAGGCATCTTTGTCTTCTCGCGGCTCACTGTCAACTGGGGCGTAGCACGCTATGATAAATAATCTTCTGATTCCTACCTTCATTCTAGCCCATAACAATCTGGAAGATACAAAATCATGATCTTTGAGATGCTGTCTTGCTTTTTCATTCATAATTAAACCGACCCCTTGACTACGATTTGATTCACTACCTACTCCTGACCATATCTCAAAACCGCCTTTCAACACCCCATTTTCTATGTTTCTACTTTCGCAACCCTTTTTCTTCGTCTCAGGTACACATAAAATATCTAGTTTCCTAGCATGCATAGTTTCTCGCAGTTCTCTTACTTTAAGATCATTCAATCCTCTAGCATTCCAAACACCCAGTCTCCATTCATCGCCTGAAAGTCGAACTTTACGTTTACCGTGTGTATGCATTTCGTCAATCAAAGTTTCAGTCCATTCCGAGGCTACTTTATTGTTTGTATTATTCATGTTTAGATTGTACACCCAACTATCACCTTTATGCGCGAGATTTGTTTTGCGAGCCGCATTAATGTCCAAGTTAAGTGATTATTCGTGAGAGTCTAGTCGTAACGTCAGTCCCACCAAAAATTCTGTTATTGGGGGGGAGGGGGGTGAGGACAGAGGAAGGAAACCGAGAGTCTGAAGGTGGTTTATTTTGAGAAGGTTACCAGCTTTCAGCAGCGTTGTATTAGATAGGAGTTAATATGTGCTCATCTGCCGAATACCGGCCTACCTCTAAACGAGGAACCAATAACTCTTTTTTTTATTATTTTTTTTTTATTTGGCATTTAACTGCATAAAGACGGTCATGGAGGTCATGTCCTTGATTACTCATGGTATTCTCTTATTGGCGATCTTTGCACATCGTTGAGTGCTATTGCTATATATATGTATTCTTCGGCTGGGAAATCGCCTTCGGAAACATTTTCGACTTTGTCTAAATGGTGATGTTCATGCTGAGGGTAATCTTGAAAATTGCCCGCGGAAAAATATCGGTTCTTTCCTATTCTCATCCACATCTTTCTTGGACCATGATTAATAAGAGGAGGTCGTCCTACCGCTAGGAGACCAGAATGGAAATGTTCGTATTCTTTCGTTCGCATAAAATATAAAGGTTTGCTGAAGGGCAGCAGACGAGTTCGTTCCGCACCATTCAGCCATCTGGGTACTCTTTCAGAGGGGAACGCAACAACAGATCCATAATACAAAGTGCCATCCTTCATTTCTACGACAAGAAAATCTTCAGGCAGGCCCTCGGGACATCCGCTTGGAACTCCATCTGCACCTAATTTTGGAAGAACACATTGACATTAATATATAAAGATTTTGTACACTATTAACTGAAACTTTTTGAAATTTTAAACAAAGAATGTACTGTGTGCCCACGAAACGAAAACTATCTTTTCCAAAGTAGGGGCGACCGGGTAGGGAATCGACAGATTATGCGACCCTTTATGTTTCAATTTTGTAAATGTGTTAATATAATTAATTATGAATAAAACATGCAGAATTTAAAACGAGTACCTTTATCTTGACTCGCGTAGGGCCTGCACAGTAAAAATTTTCTTGGGGGAATTTTTCCCAAAATGTTCTTGACGCTAATGTATACACATGTTATGGAATTTTCCCCAAAGTTTAGTAGGAAAAAATCCCCAAACATTATTGTGCAATGTTGACAAAAAAGTGGTGAATTTTCCCCAAGATTTGATGGGGAAAATTCCCTATGCTATTATATAATAATACCTAAAATTTCGGGAATTTTCCCGAACTTTATGTAGGGAAAATTCCCCAAAATTTGTGGAATGTTGCCTAAAACTTTGCCAATATTGATATTCATTATTTAGGGAAATCTCCCTAAACTTTTTTGGATTATTAGCCAAAAAGTGATGAATTTTTCCGAAATTTATGCAGGGTAAATTGTTAAGCGAAGAATTATTTTGTACCTTAAATAAGGAATCTTCAAACAAAAAAATGTAACCGACTAGTTGAATGCTCAGCCCAATAGATAAATTTTCTACCAAGAAAAGACAAATTTTCAACAAAAATGATGAATTTTTAACAACATAGTTACGTTTTCAACCAGATGAATTTTCTACCAAGAAGATTAAATGTCTATGAAAAAAGATAAATTTTCAGCAAAAAATATAGTTAAATTTTCAGTTAAAAAAAATACAATCAAAGAAATTAATTTTCAACCAAAAAGATTAATTTTTATCAAAATACATGAATTTTCACCGAAATTTTGATTGTTTAAAGGAATTTTCAACATAATTGTTTCATTTTTAACCAAAAAGGTTAATTAGTCACCAAAAAGATTAATATTCTACCACAAAATTCAAATTTTAAATGAAATACAGAATTTTTCAACCAGCTAGATGAATTTTAGATCAAACATGGAAAGGTTTAATTTTCAGTTGAAAAATTAGTTTACAATAGCAACAAATGTTCAACAAAATAGTTGAATTTTGAATAAAAGAAGGGTTTTCCTCTAAAGCGTCAACTTTTGAAGTGAAATTTGCCATGTTACAGGATAAAGGAATAAAGAGAAGCTAAAGTTTTTAATAGAACTAGCAAAAATAACCATTGGTGGTAAGTTTTGATTTCCAAAAATATTATTTAAATATACATAATGCAATAAAAATATATAAAAATGGTTATTTTTCATTTATGGTAAAAATACTATTTTGACTATTAATTCACAATAAACTTACTTATTTGTGTTCGTGTGAAATATAAATTGAAATATGTACTGTTGTATGCGTCTGTCTTGATTAAATAAAATCTTACATTATAGATCTTGAATTTTTCTCAGCTTCGTCATGCATTTAACTGTTACATTTTTTTTACTCTTGAACTTTAAAAATGAAATTTTGATATACAAATAAAATAATTTGATACGTTTATGTGGCAAATATGTCCAGAAAACGTGGTTGATGGAATCTTATAGAAAATTCGAATCAAATTAAAATCGTAGTAGAAATTATTTATACTTTGATGAATAGTTCATCTGGAAATACCTGGAAAATTTATTTTTAATGTTTTTAAACACTTTTAAAAGTGTTCAAAGTACGGTGTTGGATAATTCCATATGCTGCGAGACATATTTTATTAACAAGAAAGATAATCTGCTGATTTTAAAGAATTGTTAGTAAATGAAAAAAAAAATTCTTAAGAAAGGGTAATTATTGCGTGCGTAGCGCGCACAATGTTCTAGTTTGAATAAAAAATGCATAAATCATAATTAGAGTCAAAAACTCACAAAAGCCAATTTTTCATTTATCATTTTTTTTTTTTAATTTTGCGAAACATACTTATGGGTGTGGTATTTAAAAGATTTATTTAATAAATTTATTTTTGTATTCAATAGATAATTGTGAAAAGAAATGTTGAGTTCAAACTCGATTCATCTAATATTGACGATTCTGAAGAAAATTTAATAATAAATCTTTTTTTTTGTTTATATGGGAAATACGTGTTAAACTTCATGGGGCTCGCGGCACCTTTAAACATAATTTTTTAAAAACGGATTTATTTTATTGTGAACTCGCACAAGTTTCCGAGCAATATGCATGGAAAATGAAAAGAAAAATTCCAATACATTTTTGAACCACCTAATGAACAATATTCAATTAATGGATGTTTTTAACAGTATTACGTTTTAAAAACAAAATTTGACTTTAAAGAGTGCAAGAATGAACAATTGAGTTTTCACTTCGTAAGGTTTTGCAATCGTTCTTGAAAACAAACGTCTATTAGACTGGATGTTATCTCCTACGGATCAGCAAATAAAAAGCTGTACGAATGTACCGAGACGGTTGAGATCTCCTGATACGCAAACAAATTTGTCATCCATGAAAATATGAAAATTACGAAAATAAGAATTTCTTCATAGACATTTTTCTAACGCGGAGAATAAAGGCGATTATTTCAATTCAGTTTTAAATTGCTTAGTTTTCGCGTTTTCCTGTTTTTAATTGCAGAATGCGAAGCAGACTTCTGATTTGATAATATATTAGGCACAGACTTATATTAAAGAATTTTCCGTAAGAAGATTAGTCTTAGGTCAAGTATAGGGCTGGGGATAGTTTTACGGAATTTTTCGTAATTCTAGCCCTTGACGAGCAGGAAATTGGCCAGTATTACTGAAATTCCGTAATAGTAGGCAGTTCGAATATATATCACAATATATTAAAACCTTATCAAATATAACGTTAGATTAAAAAATATCCTCTAATGTTAAAACTGGACACTTTAGAAACGAACAATATTATAACGAAAAGCTCTTAAGGAAACATGTTCGAGAAGATATATAGACGCCTCCATTCCATATTGCTCTCCGTGCAGTTCAGGCGGTGTACCGCGCCACGTCGCGTTTACCTACGTTGTGCCATATGGAATGTAGGGGTCGATATGTGCAACTTATCATACATATGAATTTCAATATTATATGTCACTTACTTTTAAAATGCAGTAAAGCGACCACCGGAAGTAGTAGAATTTGAATAAAAGTCTTCATCTTTTCTGCGCAGACACAATGATAGAGGAAAGAAATCTGATTTTTGAAGAATATCGTGAGAACGGAGACGATAAATCACGGCTATATATACTCACTTTTGTAACTTTCATCCAACAGCAAGTCATGATTTATTCTTAAGAAAATAGAGTGGAACGAGGAAGCTTTTTAATGTGACACCTGAAAAGTTTCCGTGTTTGCTAAATTCATTACTCATGGAACCTTCAGAATTATTGAAGATTAGAACATGTATTCAAGATTGTATGGTAGAGGCAGCAAACACTGAACTTCAAAAATCATTTCTTTATCTTTCAAGTTACTATCGAATATGTAAACATGTCTTATAATGTGAACTACTCTTCTATAACTGAATAGTGATGAGGTCTCTCATCTAAATTTTATTTTTGAATTTAAATGAAAATACACGAGTTTCAAAAATAATCGTGTTTCCTTGAATATTTAACGAAATTCATTTCAAGGAAGAAGAATGCATTTTTGTAATTGTTAGTTAAATCAGTGCACAGAAAACCGCGGGTGTTGAATTTGTTGCAGTTCAAATGTCGATGGCCTCAAAATGAGAATTTTCAGTGTCATATTTGCACCCTTGAATACCCAATAATATTTACCGCATTTTTTATTTTCCGTCATTTAACAGCGCGTATTCGTGATTTGAAACAAAATTATAAGTTCCTGTTACAATACGATACCCCACTTGACGCCATTTTGCACATCACCAGTAACAAGTATTGTTTATATCTTACTGATCAACAGTATTGAACAACATGCTAAGTGGTACTCCTTTTGTAAATAGAAGTGTGTAGGCAGAGGGGAAAGCGGCTTAATTTAATAATTTTTGCATAGAATGAAGTTTTCGAATGGTAAACTCAACTAACCTAACATTCGAAAACTTCATCTTACACAAAAATAATCAAATTAATTAGTTTTTCCCTCTGTACACACACTTCTATCCTTCATATATCCCCGTAAATATGTTTCTATCTGCCTGTCATTCTAAATTCTCGTATACCTTTTTCAATCTCCTTTTCTCCATATTATCATATCCTACAAAACCTTCTTGTTTCAGTTACAATTCGGGTTTGAAACTATCAATACTTAAATGATCAATTAACAATTGGCTTGTCTGAATAGGATGAGATGCCTGCCGTCAAGAATATCAGTTATGAAACAAAAGCATCGTCATCTTGTCTGTTTTGTTTCGAACCACGTAAAAATATTTTTTTCATCGCTTCTATTGAAAATTCGAGTTTCGGTACATGTAGAGCGGGTTTACACACGGTGTTTGCATCCAAACACCGTGTTTCAACCCACTCTACAGGTAAATGAAAAATTCGAACAATTTCGAGCATTTTCTTAAAAAATCGCGAAACCTTCTCCCGACTGTCAAAATTGTTTTTTTTTTTACTGAGATCAACTTAACGTATCATATTTCATCACTTGACTTGCATGTTGGTGGCGGAAGTTAGAACGTGTTTAGTGACAGGTGGTGAGAGAATTTTACGGAATTTGTGAGTGGAGTGTGAGGGTGGAAGCTGAGGAGGTGAGTAGGGTTGTGTGCGGTGAATTGGGGAGATAAAAAGTGGGTTTCAGCGTCAGTGTGAGGTGGGATTTAGTTGGATAGGTAAAGTGAGGTTAGGTTGGCAAGTGATCGGGGGAGTTCTTGGTCAGGAGTCTTGGGCTTTCAAGGGGTCAGGGGTGGTTCTCGCAGAGTTAGGGGATGTTAAGGGAGAGAAAGGGGGGTCTGCAGGGACTGTGAGGAATTGAAGAAAAAAAAGGGAAATCAAAAGAAAATTTGGCGGTGAAAGACGCCAACATTCTGCAGAGACATCTGTCGGTTGCGAAAGGTACTGCATGGAGAGGTCCCAGTTACCGGCGGCATAGCGGGAGGTAGGCAGCGAGAGTACTGGCAGTGCTGGTAGTGAAACTGACGGGGAGGGAATTTTCCACAAGCCACGACGGCCAACATCGCGTGGCCCGGTGTCGAGCGGTGCTTCGGGGAGAGGGACAAAGCGGAACGGTGGGAAAGAAGGGAGCGAGAAGGTAAAGGAGAGAGAGACTAGCGCAAGTGACGGGGAGGATCTCTTGAAGAGGAAGAGAGACAGCCAAGAGAGTCCGGAGAAAAGCGAGATCGAGAGCCCGTTTAAAAAAAGCGGGATAAGACCTACGCCCCTCTCCCCAAATGGAGGAGATGTTGGAAAAGGAGGCTCTCGGGATGTTGTTAGGCGAGATCAGGGGGCTGAAGGTGGACGTAAGGGGGACCAAGGAGCAGATGGAAGGCATGAGGAAGGACTTGAGAATCAGAGATGAGAAATGGGAAAAGGAGGTGAAAGAGCTGAGAGAGAGAGAGTAGATGGGTTAGAGAGAGGAAGAAAAGAAAAAGAAGTTAAAATAAAACAGATGGAAGAGGAGATTAGGGTGTGGAAAGAAAGGACGTAAAAAGGCTTGAGAAGGTGGAGGGCAGGACGGAAATGGAAATAGGAGACGGGGGTAGCGGGGGCGAGATTAAAGGTATTTGGGAGAGGGTAGGGAATATGATAGAAGAGAAAGTGGGAGAGCGTAGGAATGAAAAGGAGGAGAGGGCGGATAGTCAAAGGATAATGGCAATGGAGTTGAGAATGGAGAGAAAGGAGAAGGCAGATAGGAGAAATAATATTGTGATTAGAGGGTTGATGATGAAGAGCGGGGAAGAAAGGGAGGGCGTGGAAGCGCTGCTAGAGAGCATAGGGTGGATTGAACGAGTGAAGGGAGATCGGCGAAGGTAGGATGTCGGAAAATAAAAATAGACGAGAAAATGTGGGTGTTTGACGAGGAGACAGAGGTGTTGAAGGAGGTGCAGGGGAATTAGTTTCGTAGGAGGTAGGGGGTGGGGGTAATGCAGGGTAGAGGAGTTGCAAAGGAATTTGATGTGGTAGGACTGCTAGCGACGTGGGTGAAAATAAAGGAATGGAATAGAATAGAGCCAAAGCTGCCAAGGGGGTATAGGTGGAGACTCCAGGATGCGGTCAGAGTGAAGAAGAAACGAAGGGCTAGTGGGGAAATTATAACGAGGGTTAGAGATGGGTTAGAGGAAGAAGCTCACGGAGAGGGAGAGGGAGTGGGTTATGACAGTGTACAATAAGGATGGGATGGAAAGAATTAAAGAAAGAGTGGAAGACCTGTTAGGCGAAAGAGAGGAGGGTATGGTGGTACTGGGTGGGAACTTTAACGCGAGGAGGAAGGGGGCCTTTACAGGGAAGGGGAGAGCTTCGAAAGGAATTCGAAGGATAGGCTAATTAATAAGGAGGGGGAGATTCTAAGGGACTGGATGGAGGATAGAGGCTGGGCGGTGGAAAATGGTATGGCAACTGGGGATGAAGAGGGAGAATACACATATGTAGGTAAGGTGGGGGTATCGGTGATAGACTATGTAGTCATGAATATGCAAGGGTGGGAGGAGAAGGAGAGATTCGCAGTAGAAGGGAGGGTAGAATCAGACCATCAGCCATTAGGGTTGTGGATGAGGGGTCAGAACGGTGGAAGGCAAGGTGGGGAAGAAGTGTCAACGGGGGAGAGTGTTAGCTGGACGAGAGAGGTGATAGAGAAGTATAAGGAGCAGTTGGGGAAGGCACGATTCGAAGGGGAGACGGTGGAAGAGATATGGGAGGATTTAAAAGAGAAAGTGAAAGGGTGCGTGCAAAAGAAGGTATTCAAAAAGAAGAAGAAAGGAATAGTGAAGCCGTGGTGGGATAGGGAATGTAAAAAGATGAAAAGGAAGGTGAAGAGGAAGTACAAGAAGTGGAAAAAGGGTACTGCGGAAAGGGGGGAGTACGTAGAAATGGGGAAGGGGTTTAGATTGATGTGTAAGAAAAAAGAACAGGAAAAAGAGAAAGAGCTGGAGGAAGAGTTAGGAAATGTTAAGACAGATGGGGACGTCTGGAAGATGATAAATAGGTTTAGGAAGCGTAGACTAGGGATAAGCGAGAATATAGGGAGTGAGGAGTGGAGGGAGTTTTTTTAAAGAATCATTTCAGGGCTCAGATTCAAGGAAGAGAGATGTTGGGAGTAGAAGAACGGGGGGGGGGGGGGGCAGAGATGGATGAGTTGAATGACGAGGAGATAGAGAAACAGATAAGGTATTTAAAAAGATCAAAATCAGCAGGGCTGGATGGGGTAGAGAACAAAGCATGGCTGTTTAGTACACAAGAGGTTAGGGAGAGGCTGAAGGAGGTAGTGAAGAAAGTACGGAGGGGGGAGGGATACCCACGAGGGTGGAGAGAAGGGTTAATAGTACCTCTGTATAAGAAAGGAGATAGGGATAGGCAGGAAAATTATAGAGGAATTACGCTAATGAATATGGCGTATAAAGTATACGCGATGGTGGTGGCGGAAAGGCTGCGGAAGGATGTCGAGGGGAAAGGAATATTGCCGGAGACGCAGGCGGGCTTTAGGGCAGGTAGGAGTACTATCGACAATATCTACGTTCTGTAGCACGTGGTGGATAGAGAATTAGCGAAGAAGGGTTCGAGAGTGTATGCGTTTTTTGTGGATCTAAAAGGCGCGTTTCCGTCAGTGGATAGGGGGAGGTTGTGGGAGGCGATGGAGGATAGGGGAGTGGAGAGAGGCCTGATCGAGAGGGTGAGGGAGATATATGAAGAGACCAAATATAAGGTAAGAGGAGAACAGGGGATTTCAGAGGGATCCTGGATGGATAGGGGGTTAAGACAAGGGTGTCCGCTTAGCCCAATGCTTTTCGCGATTTTAATTACGGATATGGAAAGTAAGCTGGAGGCCGGGGTGGTAGGAGGAGTCAGGATAGGAGGGGTTAGAATTTGGTAGCTAGCGTATGCAGATGACATAGTGTTGTTGGCAAAAAGCGAGGAGGCCTTAAAGGAAATGATGAAGAGGTTGAGAAGATACCTGGATAAGAACAGGTTAGAACTGAATGCGGAAAAGTCCAAGGTTATGGTGTTCAGAAAAGGAGGTGGAAGGGATAAGGAAGGGGAGTGGAAGTGGAAGGGAAAGGCGGTGCAGGAGGTGAAAGAGTTTGTGTACCTGGACTTCTTGTTTCGGAGGAATGGCGGAGTGGATGGTCACATACAAGAGAGAGAGAGGAGGGCAAATGTGGTGATGAGGCAGGTGTGGCTGTTGGGAAAGAAGTTATTCGCAGATGATTTTGGAAGGAGAATGAAATTTTTTGACTCACTAGTGATGAGTGTGCTATTGTATGGAGTAAAGGTGTGGGGGTGGAAGGAAAGCGAAGAGGTAAATAGGACACAGGAGAGGTATGTAAAGTGGACACTGGGGCTGGCAAGGAACACGCCTAATTATATTGTCAGGAGGGAGACGGGGAGAACGAGTGTAGGGATTCTAGCACGGAGTCGGGCGTGTAAATATGAGGAGAAATTTTTGGAAGAGGGGGGGAAGTAAGCTGGTTAGGGAGTGTTGGTGGGAGAAGGATAACAGGAGAGGGGGTGGGAAGATGGAGGTTGTAAGAGAAAGATATTTTAGAACGAATGGACTCCAGATGGATGAAGTGAGAAGGATGCATGAGGAAGGAAGGAAGGTATATGAGTTGGTTAAGAAAAACAGCAAGGAGAGAGAGAAGACAGCAGGGGAAGAGAGAATAAGAGAGACAAGGTTTAATGGGAACTATGTGTGGATTATGCCACGGGCGAGAGCGCATGGAGGGTTTCAATGGGTTCTGGCTCTCTAGGGAGAAGAGGATGTGTGAAATGTGTGGGAAGGGGGATGCAAGAGTGGAGCACTTGTTGGAGAAGTGCTTAGAGGTGGAAAGGAGTGGGATAAGCATGGAGGTATTGATGCATGAAAGTGGGGACAAAATGGCAGTAGCATGGGTGAAGGGAGTGTTGGGTAAGATGGAGAAGAAGAGAAGGAAGGAGGAAGAGAAATGGAGAAGGAAAGATTGTAAATAGGAGAGAAAGTAGATATATGTAATCTGTAAATATTGTAAATAGTAGATAAGTATTAGGTATTAGCCACGGAAGCAGAGGTTGGCAATGCCAGGTAATGCGAAAAGTAGGGACATGCGAGCGAAGCGAGGAAGGCAAGGGGATAAGAGCGTGCGGTCTTAGATATAAGGTATGGTTGGATGTTAGTTTTTTAAGGGTTGGTTTTAAGAAAATTCTGTAAAAAATGGAAGTGTGAGCAAGTCAATTTTTTAAGGCCAGCAGGCTAAAAAATAAACGTTTATCTAATAAAATTATGTCTCTTGCATCCATGAGAGAATTCGAGACCCTGATTGGCTGCGAGAATTGCATGGTTGGAAATCTGCATCGGCAGTCAGCTCTTGCCACATGTGGATACGACGCAAGAGTGACAGTGCCAGTGTTGGGAATACATTGTAACATTGACATACGTTACCAGAGTATCTGTACGTAACTACATGATATAACATGGGCATAAAATTTGACAAGTAGACGATGAGAATTGATGCCTTCTCTATAACCACCCGCCCTCTCTGGATCTGCGCCTGGGGTGTCCAGCGACCTTGAAAATCTTGAAAACCTGGAATTCTCCTTGAATTTTTTTTTAACCTTGAAAACCTGGAAATCTCCTTGAATTTTTCACGAGAACGTTGAATTAATTTTTTTTCTTTTAAAACAGTTATTTTATTGAAATGCGAAAATTAATTTAAATCTTTCAGTCTATTATGAAAGAAACATCTCATTTAGAAGAAATCTTGCCACTGAAAGCTTTTTTATTTGTCAAGATATAATTTATCGTTTATTCATTACAGAATAAATAAAGAGATTTCTAGGCATTTTTTAGACACTTTACCAATTATTGTATAGTTTGCAATTAACAGAATTTAATATTGTGGATAATTCTACAAGTTTTTTATTTTGTCTCCGCTAATATAGAATGTTGAAGTATACATTTTATTGTGATATTCAACTGACAAATTATAAAAATTATTAGTTGCAAATTTCGATATTAATTCAGTTTCAGAATTAGAATGAGCCATGGCCATATAACGGATTTTCCAGGGTTTCACAACTCGATTTTTGAGTGTACTCCAGATAAGAAAACATTACTAAAGATTTCAAACGGCTTCGAAATATTCCAGAAGTTTTGAAATATTTAAAATAATTTCAAAGATTTCACAAAGATTGCAAATATTAACAATGATTTTGAAACTTTCAAAAGATTTAACAAAATGTTCAGATTTAAAAAGGGTATAGTAAACAAGATTTCTAAGATTTGAAAAGACTTTAAACAGATTGAAAATATTTTAATGATTTCAAATGAATACAACAGATTTCAGAAAGATTTCACAATTATTTCGAAGATTTCATAAAAATTTTTCAAAATTTCAAGGATTTCCAATATTGCACAAAAATTCAAAAAGATACTTCAAGAGATTTCAACGAATTCACAAAGATTTCAAAAGGTTTCAAAGATTTCACAAAAGACTTAAAAGATTTCAAGGATTTCAAAGACGACTTATGTTCGCAAAAACTAAGAATTTGTTTATTTATAGTTCTGCTTTCTTAAAAAAAATTTGGCTAATAAAAAATGAAAGGGCTCATTTTTTACATCTATAACAAAAGGTTATTTCATTATTTGATGTAAAAAAAAGGAGACCTGGAAAAACTTGACTTGGTTGACAATATTATTTTGACAGAATTATAAGAAGCGTATTTTTTCCAATAATGTCCTATGTTCCAATTATTTTCATTCTACTCCGTGTCAAAATAAATTCGATGAAACAGGAATAATTTTATCTATAATTGTAACAATTATAATTTGAAAGTTATAATCACTTTTTGAATGTCCACGAATTTTCATCTAGTAACAAAACAACTTTTCATTAATTGTATAGCTTAAAAGTTTAATTTTCATATTTGAATTGATTAATAATTCAATGTTCTTAAATATACTTTAAAAAGTAAAAATTTCATTACATTTAGAGTATCCTTATTGGACCAAAATAACCGAGTTAGAAGCCCAAAAGACATGGTTTTATTATTAGAAGAAGCAAATTTTGGAGGTGACAATGAGAAGAATATATTAATTGAAAAAAATACTTTACAAAGATAAAATTTGCATTCCATTGCCATGTTAATCCTGTAACACAAAAGTTATTTGCAACAATTGCAGTTAGTTGAAAAACTAACTAAAAATTTTTTAAATGATTTAAAATGAACTTAAAGTAATATTATACTTTCGTTATAATTTATTGCAATATTTAAAAGATTTCTGAACGTGTACCCTAAAAAATGAACATAAAAATGTAAAGCTAATTGAGCTATTATTAAAACTAATTTACATAAATAACTTCCGAAATCAAAATATGACGAAAATAATCATTATTCGGATGAATAACAATCATGAAATTTCATGAAATCTGACGATATTTCCTGAAAAATTTATTAAAATACTTTCAGTGGCTTTAAACCCCCTTAAAATGTTGAAATCCTCGGAAATTTGATAAAATTCGTTAAAAACCTCAACATTTTCTTGGAATGTTTTAAAATATCGTAGGAACTTCTAGGTTTTTAAATCACAAGAAATAATTTTAATCTTTGGAAATTCCTTGACATTTTGTGAATCTTTTGAAAATTTCGTGGAATCTTTTCAAGTACCCTAAAACATTTAAAATCCTTTGAAATTTTTTCAAATGCTTTAAAAATTTGTAAAGCTCTTGATTCTTTGGAATATTTATAAATACACAATAACTCTTTCAAATCCCTTCAATTTATTGAAATCTATTGAAAATTGCTAGGAATCGTTTCAAATTCCCTAAATTCTGTAAACAATTTAAAAATCACTGGTAATACTTTGAAATATGATGAAATCTCACCAGATATTTGAAATTCTACAAAATACCTCAATTTTTGCGAATAAATTCTTTAAAAACCCTCGAAATATTTGAAGTCCTATTAAATCCTTTGAGATTCTGAGATGTTCATTAAAAACCCATATTGAGAGCCTTTAAAATTCCTTAAAATTATTGAAATTATCAGAAATCGTATAAAGTTCCCTAAAATTATTAAAAATCCCTTTACAATATTTGTGAATGTTCAAAATGTTTACAAATTCCTTTAAGTCTTCTAAAATATCCATAAATCTTCTAAATTGTATACGATATCCTTCCAAATCTTTCGGAATTTAAGAAAATTATTTAAAACCCCATGAAATTTTACAAATTCTGTGAAATCCCCTGAAATATTTTTAAATCTCTTGAAATCCTACAGAAACCCTTGATTCTTGTGAAATTATTTGAAATTTATAGAAATATAATATAAAAATTATATGTATTAAAACCCCATAAAAATCATTTGACATTTTTAGGAGACCTTGAGAATCATCAAAAATACACTAAAACTTTTAAAGATCGTACGAAATCCTTTAAAATCCTTATGAGGTTTGGAAAATTCTAGGCAATTCCATTAAATTATTTTATACTTCTCAAAATTCCTTGAACTTTTTGAAATAATATTAAAATCTCAGTCCGCTTCTGTGAATATTCTATAAAAACTAGTGGAGGGGAAAAAATCAATAAGATAATCATTTTATTATGTTAATTGTGTATTTATTTAATTAATTGTAATAAAAAGAATAATAAGAAACAAACTTTTAATTTTCATATTTTAAGCTTCGAGAAGCAGATCTAATTATAATCTTGCCTAACAAAATATCGTAAATTTTTAACATTAAAATATTGTAATTAAATACAAAACATTATAATTACAAAATAAGAGCGTACTTCTTATTCTCGCAAATCACTATTTCTACACTTGTTTTAATTAATATTAATCGAAAAAATATGCTTTATATTAACCTGAAATACCTTGTTTACATTTAATTTAAAATCGAATAATTCCAACTTTTTTATATCGACCCACATACCCAATTCTGAATCATACAGTTTATGAATACAATTACACAATAAAAACACAGAAAAAATTAGTTGTAAATTTTGTTTCAGTTAATTTTATGCATTTACCTGTCCGTACAGGTAAAAGTAAAAAGTAAAACATTATAAATTTTACAGTTCCTTGAAATCATCACGTCCGTCTTTAAAATTACAAGCCTAATCTGTCACGATTTTGCTCCCCAACTGCACTGCTCATACGTCGTATCGGCGATAAATTAAATTTTAAATTTAGATTTTAAAATATGTAAATCATTTTTTGTGATGAATAATTTTATAGAATCAATTAGACGAAGATTAACGTTTAGATCGCAAAAGAATATTTTAGATTGAAAAGTAAATTAATAATTTCATTTTACTCTTTACACACAAATTATTGATTTTCAATGCAAAGGAAGGAATACTTTTTCCCACAGATTTAAATATTAAATAATTCATAATATTTTGATGTACATTGTAATTATTATATACTGTCAACAATTACTTTACATATTTAATGATTTCAAATAAGCGCGCAACTAATATCCAATGAGGCTACTAGTGCGACGCATGCGCAGTGCGGTTGAGGAGCAGAATTGGGATGGTGCAGTGAAACAACTTAATCGGGTAGATTCGGCATTTAATTGCATAAAGACGGCAATGGAGGTCATGTCCTTGATTACTCATGGTATTCTCTTATTGGCGATCTTTGCACATCGTTGAGTGCTGTTGCTATATATATGTATTCTTCGTCTGGGAAATCGCCGTCGGAAACATTTTCGACTTTGTTTGTATGGTAACGTCCATGTAGAGGGTAATCTTGAAAATTGCCCGCGTAAACATATCGGTTCTTTCCTATTCTCATCCACATCTTTCTTGGACCATGATTAATAAGAGGAGCTTCTCCTACCTCTAGGAGACCAGAATGAAAATGTTCGTAATCTTTCGTTCGCATAAAATAGAAAGGCCTGCTGAAGGGCAGCAGACGAGTTCGTTCAAGAACATCCAGCCATCTGGGTACTCTTTCAGAGGGGAACTCAACAACGGATCCACGATACCGAGTGTGATCCTTCATTTGTACGACAATAACATTTTCAGGCAGGCCTTCGGGAAATCCGCTTGGAACTCCATCTGCACCTAATTTTGGAAGAACAAACTGACATTAATTTATAAAGATTTTGTACACTATTAACTGAAACTTTTTGAAATTTTAAACAAAGAATGTACTGTGTGCCCACGAAACGAAAACTATCTTTTCCAAAGTAGGGGCGACCGGGGAGGGAATCGACAGATTATTTTTTTCATTTAAGTACTCCCTATACCCCTATTTAAATACTGCGACCCTTTATGTTTCAATTTTTTAAATGTGTTAATATAATTAATTATGAATAAAAAATGCAGAATTTAAAACGAGTACCTTTATCTTGACTGGCGTAGGGCCTGCACAGTAAAAATTTTCTCGGGGGAATTTTCCCCAAAATGTTGTTGACGCTAATGTATACACATGTTATGGAATTTTCCCCAAAGTTTAGTAGGAAAAATTCCTCAAACATTATTGTGGAATGTTGACAAAAATGTGGTGAATTTTCCCCAACATTTGATGGTGAAAATTCCTTATCCTATTGTGTAATAATACCTAAAATGTCGGGAATTTTCCCGAACTTTATGTAGGGAAAATTCCCCAAAATTTGAGGAATTTTGCTTAAAACTTTGCCAATATTGATATTTATTATTTAGGGAAATCTCCCTACACTTTTTTGGATTATTAACAAAAAAGTGATGACTTTTCCCGAAATTTATGTAGGGTAAATTGTTAAGCGAAGAATTATTTTTTACCTTAAATAAGGAATCTTCAAACAAAAAAATGTAACCCGCTAGTTGACTGTTCAACCCAATAGATGAATTTTCTGCCAAGAAAAGACAAATTTTCAACAAAAATTATGAATTTTTAACAACATAGCTACATTTTCAACCAGATGAATTTTCTGCCAACAAGATTAAATGAAGCCCTCAGAGGAAAAATGTGACTCAGAGAGTTTTGAGAAAGAACAGTAAAGAAAAAGTTCCGAGGAAAAATAGTAACCGAAAAAGTCCAGAGGAAAAAAGGTAAACAGAATCGCGAGGTAAAAATGTTACTCGGAAAAGATCGTTAAAGATCAACCCCTTGGAACCACGCAGATATGACTTTGTCAAAAAATGATATTTTGAAGAATTTTAAAGTATCAATAAAGTCTATGATTTTTGGGCTCCTCGAAAATACCCACTCAGAGTTTTGGTCTCCAACCCTCAACGTTAAAAATCAACCCTTTTCTCCTACGCAAATATGACTTTGTCAAAAAGAATCTTTTTGAGAATTTTACAGTGTGGATAGAGACTTTGATTTTTGAGCTCCTAGAAAATAACGACTCAGATTTTTGGGCTTCAACCCTTGACGTTAAAAATCAACCCCTCTCTCCCACGCAAATATGACTTTGTCAAAAAATAATGTTTTTCAGAATTTCACAGTATGGAGAGAGACTTTGATTTTTGGGCTCCTCGAAAATACCCATGCTAGCTTTTGAGCTCCAACACTTATCGTTAAAGATCAACCCCTTTGTACCACGCAGATATGACATTGTAAAAAAAAAATATTTTTGAGAATTTTGCAATGTGGCTACAGACTCTGATTTTTGGGCTCTTCGGAAATGCCCACTCCGATTTTTGGGCTCCAACCCTTAAAGTCAAAAAACAACCCCTAGGTACCACGCAGATATGACTTTGTCAAAAAATAATCTTTTTCAGAATTTTACAATGTGGATAGAGACTTTGATTTTTGGGTTCTTCGAAAATAACCACTCTGATTTTTGGGCTCCAACCCTTAACGTTGAATATCAACCCCTTGGAATCACGCAGATATGACTTTGTCAAAAAATAATGTTCTTAAGAATCTTAAAGTATCAATAGAGTCTCTGATTTTTGGGCTCCTCGAAAATACCTATTCCGATTTTTGGGCTGCAACCCTTCAGGTTAAGAATCAACCCCTTGGTACCACACAGATATGATTTTGTCAAAAACTAATCTTTTTCAGAATTTTACAGAGTGGATAGAGACTTTGATTTTTGGGCTCTTTGAAAATACCCACGCTGAATTTTTGCACCAAACCTTAAAGTAAAAAGTCAACCCATTTGTACCACGCAGATATGACTTTGTCAAAAAATAATCTTTTTCAGAATTTTACAGTGTGGATCGAGAATTTGATTTTTGGCCTCCTCGAAAATACCCACTCTGATTTTTGGGATTCTACCCTTACCGTTGCAGATCAACCCCTTGGAACCACGCAGATATGAGTGTCAAAAAATAATGTTATTAAGAATTTGTAAGTATTAATAGAGTCTCTAATTTCTGGGCTCCTCGAAAATACAGACTACGATTTTTCGGCTACGACACTTAACGTTAAAAATCCTCCCCTTGGTACCACGCAGATATGACTTTATCAAAAAATAATCTGTTTGAGAATTTTACAATGTGGCTAGAGCCTCTGATTTTTGGGCGTGTGTATTTTCAAGGAGCCAAAAAATCAGAGACTCTAGCCACGATAAGGGTTGGAGACCAAGAATCAGAGTGGATATTTTTGAGAAGCCCAAAAATCAAAGACTCTATCTACACTGTAAAATTATCAAAAAGATTATTTTTTGGCAAAGTCATATCTGCGTGGTACCAAGGGGTTGATCTTAAACGTTAAGGGTTAGAGCCCAAAAATCGGAGGGGGTATTTTCGAGGAGCCCAAAACTCAGAGACTCTATTGATACATTAAAATTCTTAAAAACATTATTTTTTGACAAAGTCATGTCTGCGTGGTTCCAAGGGGTTGACCTTTAACGATAATGGTTGAAGCTTAGAAATTAGCATGGGTATTTTCAAGGAGCCCAAAAATCAAAGTCTCTATCCACACTGTGAAATTCTGAAAAAGATTATTTTTTGACAAAGACATATCTGCGTGGTACCAAGGGGTTGATTTTTAACTTCAAGGGTTGAAGCCCAAAAACCGGAGTAGTTATTTTCAATGAGCCCAAACATCAGAGACTCTTAGCCACATTGTAAAATTCTCAAAAAGATTATTTTTGGACAAAGTCATATCTGCGTGGTACCAAGGGGTTGATTTTTCCCGTTAAGGGTTGGAGCCCAAAAATCGAAGTGTGTGTTTTAGAGGAGCCCAAAAATCAGAGACTCTAGTCACAATGTAAAATTCTAAAAAATATTATTTTTTGACAATGCCATATCTGCGTGGTACCAAGGGGTTAATTTTTAACGTTAAGGGTTGGAGCCAAAAAATCGGAGTGGGTATTTTCGTGGAGCCCAAAAAAAGCACAAAAATATGCCGGGAATAAATTTGTGAAAAATTCAAATTTATAGAAGGGGGTTGATTTTTGGAACTTGGACTTATTCGGTTACTATTTTTCCTCGGAACTTTTTCTTTACTGTTTTTCCTCAAAACTCTCTGAGTCACATTTTTCCCCTGAGGGCTTCAAATGTCTATCAAAAAAGATAAATTGAATTTTCACCGAAATTTTGATTTTTTAAAGGAATTTTCAACATAATTGTTTCATTTTCAACCAAAAAGGTTAATTAGTTACCAAAAAGATTAATAGTCTACCACAAAATTCAAATTTTACATGAAATACAGAATTTTTCAACCAAGTAGATGAATTTTAGATCAAACATGGACTGGTTCAATTTTCATTTAAAAAATTAGTTTACAATAGCAACAAATGTTCAACAAAATATTTAAATTTTGAATAAAAAGAAGGGTTTTCCTCTAAAGCGTCAACTTTTGAAGTGAAATTTGCCATGTTACAGGATAAAGGAATAAAGAGAAGCTAAAGTTTTTAATAGAACTAGCAAAAATAACCATTGGTGGTAAGTTTTGATTTCCAAAAATATTATTTAAATATACATAATGCAATAAAAATATATAAAAATGGTTATTTTTCATTTATGGTAAAAATACTATTTTGACTATTAATTCACAATAAACTTACTTATTTGTGTTCGTGTGAAATATAAATTGAAATATGTACTGTTGTATGCGTCTGTCTTGATTAAATAAAATCTTACATTATAGATCTTGAATTTTTCTCAGCTTCGTCATGCATTTAACTGTTACATTTTTTTTACTCTTGAACTTTAAAAATGAAATTTTGATATACAAATAAAATAATTTGATACGTTTATGTGACAAATATGTCCAGAAAACGTGGTGGATGGAATCTTATAGAAAATTCGAATCAAATTCAAATAGTAGCAGAAGTTAATTATACTTTGATGAATAGTTCATCTGGAAATACCTGGAAAATTTATTTTTAATGTTTTTAAACACTTTTAAAAGTGTCCAATATGCATGGAAATCGAAAAGAAAAATTCCAATACATTTTTGAACCACCCAATGAACAATATTCAATTAATAGATGTTTTTAACAGTATTACGTTTTAAAAACAAAATTTGACTTTGAAAGAGTGCGAGAATGACAATTCTGTTTTTCGCGGTAGGTTTTGCAATCGTTCTTGAAAATAGACGTCTATTAGACTACATGCGTTATCTTCCACGGATCAGCAAATAAAAAGCTGTACGAATGTACTGAGACGGTTGAGATCTCCTGATACGCAAACAAATTTGTCATCCATGAAAATATTAAAATTACGAAAATAAGAATTTCTTCATAGACATTTTTCTAACGCGGAGAATAAAGGCGATTATTTCAATTCAGTTTTAAATTGCTTAGTTTTCGCGTTTTCCTGTTTTTAATTGCAGAATGCGAAGCAGACTTCTGATTTGATAATATATTAGGCACAGACTTATATTAAAGAATTTTCCGTAAGAAGATTAGTCTTAGGTCAAGTATAGGGCTGCGGCTAGTTTTACGGAATTTTCCGTAATTCTAGCCCTGAACGTGCTGTAAATGGGCCAGTATTACTGAAATTCCGTAATAGTAGACAGTTCGAATATATATCACAATATATTAAAGCATTATCAGATATAACGTTAGATTAAAAAATATTCTTTAATGTTAAAACTGGACACTTTAGAAATGAACAATATTATAACGAAAAGCTCTTAAGGAAACATGTTCGAGAAGATATATAGAAGCCTCCATTCCATATTGCTCTCCGTGGTGTTCAGGCGGTGTACCGCGCCACGTCGCGTTTAGCTACGTGGTGCCATATGGAATGTAGGCGTTGATATGTGCAACTTATCATCCATATCAATTTTAATATTACATCTCACTTACTTTTAAAATGCAGTAAGCCGACCACCGGAAGTAGTAGAATTTCAATAAAAGTCTTCATCTTTTCTGCACAGACACAAGGACAGAGGAAAGAAATCTGATTTTTGAAGAATATCGTGAGAACGCAGACGATAAATTACTGCCATATATGCTCACTTTTGCAACTTTCATGCAGTAGCAAGTCATTATTTATTCTAAAAAAAATAGAGTGGAACGAGGAAGCTTTTTAATGTTACACCTGAAAAGTTTCCGTGTTTGCTAAATTCATTACTCATGTAACCTTCAGAATTATTGGAGATTAGAACACGTGTCTATCATCTTAATTTTATTTTGAAATTTAAAGGAAAATACACGAGTTTCAAAAATAATCTTGTTTCCTTGAATATTTAACGAAATTCATTTCAAGGAAGAAGAATGCATTTTTGTTATTGTTGGTAACATCAGTACACAGAAAAACGCTGGTGTTAAATTTGTTGCAGCTCAAACTTCAATGGTCTCAAAATGAGAATTTTCAGTGTCATATTTGCACCCTTGAATATCCAATAATATTTACGGCATTGTTTATTTTCCTTCATTCAACAGCGCGTATTAGTGATTTGAAACAAAATTAGAAGTTCGTGTTACAATACGATACCCCACTTGAAGCCATTTTGCACATCACCAGTAACAAGTATTGTTTATATCTTACTGATCAACAATATTGACCAACATGCTAAGTGGTACTCCTTTTGTAAATAGAAGTGTGTAGGCAGAGGGGAAAGCGGCTTAATTTAATAATTTGTGCGTAGAATAAAGTTTTCGAATGGTAAACAGAACTAACCTAACATTCGAAAATTTCATCTTACACAAAAATGACCAAATGAATTAGTTTTTCTCTCTGTACACATACTTCTATCCTTCATCTATCCACGTAAATATTTTTCTATCTGTCTGTCATTCTAAATTCTCGTCTACCTTTTTCAATCTCTTTTTCTCCATATTATCATATCCTACAAAACCTTCTTGTTTCAGTTACACTTCGGGTTTGAAACTATCAATACTTAAATGATCAATTAACAATTGGCTTGTCTGAATAGGATGAGATGCCTGTCGTCAAGAATATGAGTTATGAAACAAAAGCATCGTCCTTTTGTCTGTTTTGTTTCGAAATACGTAAACATATTTTTTTCATCGCGTCTATTGAAAATTCGAGTTTCGGTACCTGTAGAGCGGGTTGAAACACGGTGTTTGCATCCCTAGGGTTAAAACACCGCGTTTCAACCCGCTCTACAGGTACATGAAAAATTCGAACAATTGCGAGCATTTTCTTAAAAAATCTCAAAAAATTCTCCCGACTGTCACAATTGCTTTTTCTTTTACTGAAATGAACCTAACTTATCATAATTCATCACTTTTGGGTGTTTGAACCCCGTCCTGGTGATACAGGGGAGAGGCCAAATTCTGCTAATATTTTAGGGTTTTTGCGCGTGAGTGAAGTGCAGCTCTTGGCTTCTATTCCGACAGTCTTTGAAACAAGAATTCACCACAAGATACAATCGTATCACACTACATACATCAACATTAAAAAGAGTTACGACAGAGACCATCTCAAAAAAGATTCTTAGTTTCAAAACAGGTACGAAAAGTTGATGACTACATCTTCAACATTGTTTGAGGTGGCTTCTTGCATCTGTGCAAAGCCTGTCCTCTCTTGCACCTTTGCTGAACCTATTGTCTGCCAACGATCATGTGAAAAGAGCAAGAAAATACCAAAGTTAGAGTTGCAACTCATGGATGACCAAAGAATCGAAAGGAGGGGTGCAATAGCGGAGCTCGTCCGAAAAAATACGGCAATACTTACCAAAAGACTCGAGAGAGGAGAAACAGCTACACAGGCATCAGGAAGTCAGCACCCGCACATATCAGGTTCAGGAGGATGAAGTTGACGCCGTCACTTTAATAATGCCCAAGGTGTCTCCTGAAAAGGGCGTAATTGTATATAATGCTCCCCGGTGGGGGAGGCTTCAACCAGCCAGAGAGTAAATTCGCTGACTTTGGCAAATGCAGCTCTGGTATGTCAACGATATAGGGTTTCAGACAGGGCTGCCGCTGCTATTGCTTCAAGTATTCTTGCCGGCGTTGGGATAGTCACTCCCGATGACATCGATTTCGCACCAGATCGAAACTTATACAAGACAAAAAAACAGATGAATTTTGCATACGTGGGTTCTACTTTGACGGTCACAAAGACGAGACGTTGTACGTCCATGAAGAAGGGGCAAACGTTTTCGTCGGTCTCGTAAGGAGGAACACGTTTCGCTGGTGCAAGAACCAGGCTTAGAATATATCACACATGTCATTCCGGGATCATGCTCATCCAAACATACAACGGAGGCAGTCATAGCAGTGCTCATAATCCGGCTCCCCAACTGCATTGCGCATGCGTTGCATCGGCAGTCTCATTGGCTGTAAATGGCGCGCTTTTTTGAAACTATTACATGTGTAAATCAATTTTTTATAATAAATCATCATTATGGAAATAATGACAATTAGTTTACAGATCACAAAATAGTCTTTTAGAGAGCAATGTGAAATAATTATTTGATTTTACTTTTTACAAGTAAATTATTCATTTGAAATTCAGACAAAGGAATACCTTCCTTCACCAATCTAAATTTGAAATCATTGATAATATTTTTTTATACTTTATGATTATTACTTATTGTGAAAAATTGGTTTGCATATTTAATTTTTACTCTTTTTGAAGCCTGTTTTAATGGAAATATGATTTTCAGCCTGAATGAAATACAAAATCCTTTTTCCTCTTTTATTCAAGATTAGTGACAGAAATATATTTAGTCTCTTTAGATAATAACTGTTACTTTTGTTTTTAATTTAAAAACAAAATAAAATCATATTTAGACCAAATTCATTTCAAATCGGGAAGGCTGTAAAGCGTGCATGCCGAAGTCACGAAATCGTTTCGGGACATAATATTTTGTTGTGCCACTCGAAAAATTATAAAAAAAGTTTCTTAAAACTTTTCTCTATCTTGTCTCTTTTTCAAAATGTTCGCTAAAGTATAAATAAAGTCGGCTATAAATGTATTTTTCTTAATTAAATTAAAACCATTAAAAGAATTTAATTATTTATTCTGATGTAATTTTATTTATTCTAATTTAATGGGCTATAATTGTGTTTTTCTTTATTGAATTTAATTGGAACAATTAAAACAATTATATTTTCTAATATTTTGTAACAAAAATGTAATATGTAAATCTATAAGTTGAAAAAGTTTCGTTTACGAAGTATTAGAAAATTGTACTGTTACAAGAAAAAGACAATCATAACCGACTTTATTAAATTTTCAGCAAAAATTTCAAGAAAAAGACGCAAGATAAGAAAAGTGTTTGCAAACTTTTTTTTTACAAATTTTCAAGTGGAACAACCTCACTCTGATGACTTTTTTCAAATATCGCCTCGTTATGGAAAAAATGTGAATTTTGATTTTTCATTAAAATAAACTCAATTTCCTCTTATCTAAGACGCTGACACAAGATAAACGTGTTTTCGATAAATGTACCCTATTACTACCAACTTAGCAAAAATTAAAAATAAATAAAACGATGACTTCTTTGAGAAAATTAAGGTTGAAGAGTTTCAGAAAAATGGCAACGAAATTTTTTTTTATAAAATGTATCACCATCTTCAACAGTTTTAATACTCATAACTTATTTTTTTTAAACTTTCGTTTAACCGGTAAATACGAGTAATCTAAAATCCCTTAAAAAGGAGCTTCTCGGTTGTTCGGGGGGGTCGATCGATTTGACGAGAAGTTCGTTTTAATGAGACGAACTGAGATGACAGCTCGGTTATCAAAGCAAAAACAAAAATATTTTCGGTCGTTTCTCGGATCGTGTCGCTCGAATGAATCACTATCCAAGAGAGATAGAACATCTACTACCAGATATGAATTTTTGAATCGAAAACATAAATTAAAACAAAATTGTTGAATTTTTATCCGAAAAATACTTCGGTTGACGTTTTAACATCAAAATATGAATTTTTCGCAGGAAGTGAATTTTCTACAAAATGGATGAATTTTCGATGAAAAAGGATGGTTTTTTAACAAAATTGTTGAATTTTCAACCAAACAGTTTTATTTTTATTGAAGAAAGATGAAATTTCTACTAAAATAGATGAATTTTGAAATTAAAAACAATTTTCTTCAAGAAAATAGTTGAATTTTCAACCAAAAAAGAATTCAGTTGACTTTTCAACATTTAAATATGAATTTTAATCAAAAAGTAAATTTTCTACGAAAGTAGTTGAATTTTCAACCCAAAAAGACGATTTTTCATTTTCCCTGACCATTAACATTCAAAGACGAGAATCTTAAACGTGTAACATTTTTAACCTAGAATCTATTATAAATGGAATGAAACAATTTAAAATTGAAATTGAATAATTTCAAATTTATTCTTCTTGACAGTTATTTAAAATTATGGAAACTCTCTGACTTTTGCAAGATTTTTTCTAAATCCCTGAATTGTACCAGATCAAAAAAATTCCCAAACATTTTATAAAATTGTTGTTGGCGAAATTCAAAAAATTACGTTCATGAATTAAGGACACCCCCACAACCGTAACAAATCGTAACATAATATCGCACCCCCCCTTGAGTTGTTGCGTAATTTAGGTACGGTCCCTAATTGCTTTGTGACAATATACGCATTTATTTAGTGTTATATATATTAATTCAAAAAAGCTATAGAAATGGAAAACGTCACTGATAGAAAAGTTTGATAAAAAAACGCGAGTTTAGAATATTTTCAGCTTTATCGAAATAATAGGAAGGCAAAATACTGTGTAACATGTAAATAAGATACGTCTCTGCGACCAACCTTGCGCATTTGCAAGTCATTGCTTCAAAAGTGAAAAACAAGAATTATTCACACAATCTGTTTCACCTTACTCTTCATACTCTAAAAGGAATCATGAAATTCACCTTTACTTTTTTTTATCAAAAATAATCTGAGGGTCCAAAAAGCGTACGAAGTAGGCTCGTCCAAAAGTGCATTGGAAATATTCTTTTCCTGTTGCAGGGCAATGATCCTCCGAATATGGTTCCAAATCCGAAAAAAGCAATTGCATGTTTTTTTCTTTTCGAAATTTCGATTTTAGCAGGTGTATCCAAGCACTCAAAATTTTCCAAGACAAATACATGGGGAAAAAACACTTTTTTTAGGGTTTTGGAATAAATTCTGAGGGTTTGGGAACATTTTACAGTTATAATGTTAAATTAATGTTAGAGTTGAATGACTTGCAGAGGAATTTCCAGCGAAGAATTCTATATATCATTTATATGGGTTTGCCTTCCCAAAAAGTCAGGGATTTTGAAGAAAATCTTGAAAAAATTTTCTTGCTCTTTTGCGATATCTTTCATCGTTTACGAAAAAATTCAAAATAACATTTTTACGATGTAACAAAGTTACAAGAACCCCACAACCGTACGAACCTGTGGGCCTAGGACCAGGAGTGGGGAGAGTAT
>CAKNYM010052126.1:461375-517630 GCA_932195095.1 Andricus curvator | reverse complement strand
ACAACCGTACGAACCTGTGGGCCTAGGACCAGGAGTGGGGAGAGTATCACTTCCTGGTTCTAATACCCAAATCCTGACCCTGGAGCGTCAGTCTTGTGCTCCCTGCACGATCATTTACTACCTTTTTACTACCTGCACTTATACTACCTAGTCAGTAGACGATACCTTGGCAAAACCGCCCCGTTTAATCTCCTCAACCCGTCGGTGATTCGATTGTACGTTTGCGCCTCTTGAATCCTTCGAAAGCATTTTTCAACTAACCTGACGACATCTGAGGAATCAACCACCTGCTCTCGGGCTTCATCACGCCGTCGAGCTTTAACAGCGCTTGTGGGCCAGCAGGTCCCACTATCCCCTGTAAGTTTGGTTAAATAAACCATTTTTACTTTTAACCCAATATCAATTATTGAATTCACCCGTTCTCTCGACGTTCCAACTCATTACCTTTCCCTTAATTTGCGAGTTCCCTCCAAAATCCTTTTAGTCGAGAACGGAAGTCATTTAAAATGATGTAATAGAAAAAAGTCAAAATTGGATGAATGTGTGCCATTGGAGAGTGGAAATTTATATTGAAAATTATTGATGAAATTGAAAATTTATATTTTTTAGAAAAAGTGCGGGTAGATATGTAATTTAGTTCGATAAAGTGCGGGTAGACTATATATATATCCGTTAAAAATAGTTGGTATACTTCGCGTGCTCGCAAGCTCTGCCACCTTTAATAAATCAAAAATTAACCTGATAAAAAAACGCCTTATCTGTACTCCTTGTAGCAGGATTGGATAAGTGAAGGATTTAAAAATGAAAAATAAAACAGTAAATAAATAGAATGGAAAAGATTAACTGATAGGGAAAAACTAGAGGAAAATCCAATGAAAACTATAGAAAATAGAAGCCAAGAGGCGTCAGTAAAAGAAATTGGCGCGCAAAAATCAAAGGTAGAGTGACGTAAGCCAAGCAACCCCAAGCGGTCCCGCCCTCAGTGGATACTGTTACGTCATGGAAAACGCAAAATACTTTCCTTTTTAATTAGGTTCCTCGTTTTAGTTGAGATCGAAGATCTCGCACAGGGAAGAGGAAAGAGAAACCAATAAATAAATTATAGATAAGTTCAACAATTTATTATGAATAATTACAATTAAAATTTATTGAATAAAAGAGTTTAGCACAAGAAGCTGAAGGAAGACTTGTAGACTTGTTTCTAATCCTTGGGCAGGACCTTTAAAATAAAGGATACTCATATATTATGGCCCAAAGGAGTTAGATAAATGAAATTAGAATTATTGGTATGAGGACTTACCGGTTATTGATTCGATTGAAGAATCAAATGTTATCTAGATGGTCTGTGTAATGGTGTGGAAGAAGGGGTTGTGCACTTATTATGAATTGGATATCCAAGATTTTGGTAGTTCCTTGAATGGTATTCAAAGTGTTCCAATGATTGATAATAGTGGGTCCAATTCAGGTTGAAATTGGTTCGAAGTATTCCAAAGATGGGAATTCCCAGATGCGGGTTTTCCAGTGCACAACACTGTCACAAGGGTACACACACTAACACGCGAGAGATACCGGTTTGACACACTAGACACTGGACAGTCGAATCGGAGAAAACCGTAGAAAAATAGAGAAGAGGTGAACTATAACTTCTAACTTATCACTTTGCTATGACTGACCCATGCTGGTCCAATGAGTTTTTATAGGGCCTAAGGCGACGTCCCTGCATGCTTGGACGTCGGTGTATACGCGGACGTCACGAGTATATATAGATATACTATACGGCTTACAATGTTTTCAGTATATCTATAGCTATGTCCTCCAGCCTCCACGTGCTTTCATGCTCTATAGTCTATGTCTAGCTATGGCTAGCTAGACAGTGTACGCTTCGGATTACAATGTTCTTACTATAGTCTATACTGTATACCTTTACTCTCGTGCTCAATATATATGTTATATTCTACAGCGTACAACGTGCTGATATATATAGCTACACTCTATAGCGCGGAATATTCGCTCTATATTTATTGAGTATTTATTAGTGTAAGCATGCAAATAGATAAATATATAAATAAATATATTAACATATATATATATACGTCACGGGACGTGACACCTCCCCCCTAAGTCGAACGCGGGGTGAAGCATTCAGGTGGGGCTTCAGAGTCCCACATGGAGCGAACGTCCGCGTTTGAACGTATGGTAGAAGGGTCATCATAAATACTAGATTAAAGACATAGACACAATTATTTCTTATATGTCAGTTTATATTCGTAAAAAGAACATATAAAAGTATACAAAAAATATATATATGTAATATCAAATATGTTTTGAGATCAGAGATTACATATTGTACTTATAGTTTCTGCGTGGACGAAAACAATGTGGAGCTACATGTCCTCTCTCATAGCATCTTTCGCATGCGTTTAACCATTTATAAAGTTTGATTTTATTTGTAATAACTTGTGCATCTGAAATAATGTGCACATTCACATTCTCGTGAACATTGATTTTTAAATTAGTATAATTTTCTTCGGAAAACATAAATTTTTCTGCTAAGGCTTTTAACATATGGCGAGCAGCATTTTGTCTCGCAGCCTTTTTTGTAGATGCAGGCTCACCTTCATATAAATATTTTACATTATTTTTATGCATTATGCATTTAGCCTCAAATGGTGGCAATTCGGCGTGATGACCTAGTGTCTTTACAATAAAAATAGGTTTCGAAAAATCGTATTCGATACTTATTTCGTTAAGGGTTTGTACTGCTGAGGATTTCGAGAGGTTTCTTTCCATTGCCATGTTATCTGTAAAAGAGAAACAGCAATATTTGGATTTTTAGATAACATGGCATTGGGAGTTCAGTTAAACTATATGACATTATATAATATATGGTGTTGATTTTAGCAGAAAATTTATTATAATTTTTTTTTATATGACGTAGTAGACTTTAAAGTAAGATTTAATTACATATATAGCGTTGTCACAATAAAATTGAGTTTTATTCACAATTGTATTTAAGAAATTTTACTTTCGATGATAGTCTTACTTTTGGGCCATAACTAACAAAATTTTGGCGCCAAATTCGAATTTTTGAATGTTTTGTTATTACTAATTGGCATATCGGACACATTTTGCTAATTTAAAATATATAATTTATTACTGTTTATCATCACAAGAAATCAAAACGCGTACAAATATTTTTGCTACAAAAAATTAAGAGATGAAGAGATACATAACCTGTAAATTTATAAAAATATGACAAATCGTGCAACTGTACTGAAATGTACTTGAAGAAAGAAAACAAGGTGAAAAGCTATTTTTTACTGTGATTATAATCATGGTACATACGTAATGAAATTTCGCGGAGTGTACTTTTTAATACAATTGCACTTTAATTGGTAACAATAATGGTAAAAATAACAAATATGAGAACATCTATGTATATTTAATCATTATTTTCAAGAATTTCAGTGTCAGCATCCGAATCCTCTTCCGGATCCGCATCGGGCACAATTCTAGCATTTCTTTGATTATATCGTCTAATTAATTTTCGAACACATGTTTCGCAGTCTTGTGCCCGATTACGAACCACAAATAATTGTTTCGTGCAAACACAACAGTATAAAAGGTGTGGGGATTCAGATGCTACGTGAGCGTTGACCAATTCTTGGCAGTTAACCCTTTCTGCATCCACAATTTTTGTTTCGTAACATGTTCTACAAATGAAGGTGCCACTTCTCCTATGTTGATAGGACAGTGGTATGTCTATCAACATAGAGCAGCAAAAGAAACGCATTAATTCCGCGTATGCGTTAAAATCGATATCAAGTGTTGGTGTAATGTTTTCTGCACTTTCTGCTTCAAGGAAAACCTGGTCTGCGATAGGTGGAGTCATTTTCCTGAAGGGAATTATAAAATTTATTTATAAGAGTGTATTATATTTATATAGAGATGTAGAAAAAGGAGAAAGATAGGTTAAACGAGAAGGAGTTAAGAGAAATTTAAGAATGGTTAGTTACTATTACTTCTTCATTTTTTAAAATTGCGCTTCGTCTGCAAAGGAATTCTTCTATGCATAAATAGCATTCTTCTGACTTACACCGTGGTTTTATGACATCTACTGCGCAATTGTGACATTTAGTGTATATATTAAATTTAGCAATTGAATACCATTCTAAATAGCAATCGAATTCCCTTTGTTTGTCTAGTGGTAATTTTTCAAAGCAAAAAGGGCAGAAACGTTTCTTTGTTTTAGTATTATAATAAATAAATAACATGGATGGTTCCATTTCAAAACAAAAACTATGCATTAAATGACCGTAAAAAATAGGGTGATTTCTTGGAAGAACGCCGTCTACATATCTTGAGTCGGTACATGCTGGTTCTTTTGCAGTCGGGATCATTATTCTACAAAGTTAAAAGAAAAAGATCCAATCTTAAATGTTATACAAGAGGTATGTATCTATAAGATTGTTATGAAACAGTAAAATTGGATTTACATAGCATAGAATAAGTAACTTTTATGGAAAAGAATTATGTAGCTTCCCATTAGAAAAATAGTTTTTACATTAACAAAAGTAAATATTTTGCAAGAACGATCCTTCTAATAGTATAGAGAGAGAGAGATAAGAACATAGTTTGCTTCTACGAGTGATAGAAATTTGAATAAAAAGGTAGAAGGAAAGAGAAATGTATTGAGGACTATAAAAATCCGAATACGTGTTGTGGGTCTAGGATGGATTCTCTATGCGGAGGGTAATAAAATCGTATCTAGGTGACTAAGATTATTAGGCAGGTTTGGAGGAAGGGCCTATAGATTTTTATGATGATGACGGGTATGAATAGTTAATTTAAAGAAAATGCAGTTAAATGATTAGTTAAAAAGCAGTAGGAAAAGTCGTAAAATTTTGTGTAGAGACTTTTAACTTTCTCATGGAAGATTCAAAGTTTAGTTTAGTTGAGAATTTTCGTGATCGTGGAAGAAGAAAAAAAAAACGAACCATGAGTCAGGATCAGGTGGATGTTTTGTTTATTGGGGGTTTTGAAGAGTTTGAGAAAATTCAAGAAGTTGGACAATTTCAAGAAAATTGGAAAGTTAGAAATATAGAAAGAGAATGTGATTTAAATGAAATTGTGGAAGATACTGCAAATGAAGAATTTGAGAATCTTTTAAATGAGTTATTTTCGGGGACAGATGATAATAATAATAGTGACAATATAGAGGCTATGCAAATAAGCGAAAATGGACAAGGTGTACAAGTTAGTGAGAGTGTAGAAACTATACAGAATAGTTTAAATGAGGATATAGAATTTATTGACAATGATAGGTTAACAGTATATGAAACAATTAATAGGGTAGTGCATCGTGAGTGTGGTGAAATCGTAGTTAGTGAGGAAGTAGTAGAAAGTGTACCTGTGTGTAATTTCATTATAATTAACATTCGAAATAATGAAAAGGACAGAATAAATAATTTGTTTCATGAGGTCGAGAGAGAAAAAATTATAGTTTTTCTTCAAGGTGAAGAAATTGAATGTCCAGAAGAGTGGAAAAAATTGGACTCGAAGAAAAAAATAAAATTAATGGACAAAATTAGGAGTCAATTTAAAAGACATGGAAAAGATGGTGCTTTACATCTTGATAAGAAATTTTATCACTTGAAGGAAGGAAAACTAGAGGAAGTAAGAAATTTTCAATTACTCTAATATTATTACTTAACAAATGGAGAATTTATTCTTAACCTTTATTAATTACAGCTTCAAGATACAAGATTAATTCGCTGGCTAAATAATGGTCAGAGAAAAGTTAAAAAGGATTTATCTATGCGCTTAGGAGAATCAATTGTTAAAATTCCGCTTGAATGGAAAAGTGTTAGAAGAATGACAGTGAGTGATTATTCAGCGCCTCTTGTAAAGAAGATTTAAAAAAATAAGGAAAATGAAATAGCGTTTACGTCAGGTGGAATGCGATGGGAGTACAAAAATGTAGAGGTTACTAGGGTAAGTTTGAAATAAAAGTATTCATTAGTGTTCATTTACATAAGTCCATAGATGAGGGACGAAAATTTTGATTATATTTTGATTGCAATTTTAGATTGGAAATTCTGAACAAAAATGGACTGGTAAAAACGCAACGTGCAAACTATCTCGAGAAGATCGAGAAGTTTCCTTGAAGGGGGTGACGATCTTAATGCCTTGGGAGTGGCTAATAATAAATAGGCCAGGCATTGAGGAGAATAAAAGAATTTTGCAGGCGAAATTTAGAAGTATGGATTTGGATAGTGCTTTCCTTTTCAAAGAGGGGAGATACAGGATAAGAAACAATGAGATTGTGGAGGTGAGATAATATGATAATTAAGGGTTAATTTTGTTTGTTTGTTTATTATTATATTCGTCTAATATCCGATTTTTCTTTTTATTTCAGTATCATGAATTGAGTGATTCCGAAGACTGATAGAATTTAAGTTATTGTAAATTTTAAATTATACTTAGTAGTAAATAGTGTAAATATAATTACTAAAAAGTGTTAAAAGTGTGATATTATATATAGTTCCGATTAAATTATATGCAATAGTAATTTTGTTATTAATATAAATTATTATAAAACAAAGAAAACAAAAAACTTACAATGGACTATTTTAATAAAGATTTTATTTTCATGCATTTTTTGTGTTTTTCATTTATATATATATATATATATATATATATATATATATATTTTTATATATATATTTTTTAAAATATTTTTCTAGTTTTTTGTTGTTGTTATATCTAATTTGTTTTAATATTAATTTCGTATATTATCATGCAGTTGTGAATCAAAATTTTCTTTTAGAACTGAAATTTGATTTCGTCAAGTAAAGGCTTGTCCATTAAACTTAATGGAGTTGTGTATTTTATTTCAGTCATAATTGGTTTTTGACTTTTGAAGTTTTTATTAATTTTTCCAATTTTGAAAATCAGTAATCCAAGTAGAATTATTGTAAGTAACATTGTCATTGTTAGAATTAATAAAATTCCTTGATTTGGAATATTTAACGTTTCATCATTTTGGAAAAATTGTGGAGTTTTAGAAAGTTTTTCTAGGATAAATATTTCGTCTTCAAGGAGGGATAGTGGCATGTCTTCCCTATTTTCAAAATGAGAAAGTATTCTTTTCAGTAAATGAGGTTGTTGGATAGAATAATTATATAGCAAGGTGCTGATGGAAGAAAGTGAAAGGGTTGATTTTTGTATTGGAATTGACGAATCCAATATTTTCAAATTTTGATTAGAATGGTAAGATGTTATTACAGGGTTTAGTTTACAATCTGGATCTATTTGTATTATTCCCGTGTTTTTAATATCAATAAAAACATTTGGTTCTTCAGGACAGTATAATTGAAATAGCTTGGGGAAAAAGGTTGAATAGAGCCAGCCATAATGAGCTTGTAATGGACTCCAGAAATAATATTTGTTGATATTTACAACGAATTGACATTTATAAGGTTTGGCCGGAGTGATAATGGTTGTTTCACAGATAGGATTTTCTTCAGTGTTGAATATTGGATAATTGACATGGCAAAAATTTCCAATATCAGTTTGATAACATGATTTAATAAACTGGTCGTCTGCTAAGAAATAGTTTTTATTATCTGATGAAAGGGCCAGATAAGAAATTTGAGGTTTATGATGAATTGACAGAGTGTGTTTGTCATCAGCGTCAAAAAATATAGGAAATGCATGTGGCTTGAATAGATGGAAATAATCTGAAGAAGGTATAGGAATAGTTAACATAAAAATTAAATAGTTTTTAACTGTGAAATGTTTAATTTTTGAAAATGGAAGAATGTTAAAGAAAAAGGAAGTAGAGAGTTTCAGTTTAAAATTAAGGAAAGAGTCGGGAAAGAGTAGAGGGTGCCATAAATTTGTAACTGTATGCGTGAGGGCTTCTAAAAGGTGTTGTAAAAGAGAGGTATAGGAGTCGATAGTCTCTTCTAGATCTTTTGTTAGATTTTCGAAAGCAGGGCTATTGAACTTGGCGTGAAAACCGACTTGTTCGTTAAAGTCTGCGACTCTTGAGATGATTTTAGAAAAATTTTTCAGTTTCGAAGTGATCAAATTAGGGATTAGAAATAAATTATCTTCGGGTGAATAAAGAGAAATTTCTTGGTTGTCTTCTAATTTTTGAAATGAGTTCTGAACTTTTTCTAAAAATGGATCATTTTTCGACGATGAACTATTAATATTATACGTTTGATTATTACGTTTGAATTGACGAAATTTCCTGAAGAAAATAAGTTATTGATTGGATATCAATTTTATGACTACTCGCATTGCAAACGTCAGATTTTTGTGTACATCCTATAATGAGTTTGATGTAGTTCTCGATTATCTGGTGTTTGAAATTATATAAGTCGAATATGTCTAAATAAGACAAAAAATGATATTCTTCGGAAAGGATTTGGATATCAATAATAGGCTCGAGGTAAACACCTAATGAGTGCGAAAAAAGAGAGTCGATGTACGAGGTTGTTGCATCAGATGGGGTTACTAGGAATAATATCAAGAAGATACCAGGTGAAAGTTGGAGTTTTGAATTCATTTTGCTTCTCGGAAGCCTGTAAAAAGAAAACAAAAGTTAGTGTGAAAGAAGGTTTTTATAATTGAGTGCTTTTAGTTCTAGGAGTTCGTTTAGAGAAAGGGTGAAGAAGTCGATTGAGAATTTGAGGATTTCGTAACGGAGTAGGGGGCGGGATTTGTGTTGTCTTATCAATTTTTCTGGTGATATTTCTAAGACATTCTTTTGTGGAATGTACTTGTGTATTGCAGTATTTACAAGAATTTTCCCATTGAACCAATTTGGGTCTGGGATCAGTTTGAACTTTTTGATCTTTTGTCTTAATTTTTTTTTGATATGTTTCTGTGTCATCTTTATCACAAAGATCGTAACATTGTATCAACAATTTAAGAAGCCCTAATGCTGCTTTATTTCTGGCTAATTCTTTTGTTTTTCCGCTTTGAATTACAAGGTGTTCTAAAGTAGAGGCTTGCGCGAGAAAGAACGAATGCGATCGCGAATGTTGATCTGGATAGGTTATTATTTGTGGCAATGGTAATCCATATTTGATAGTGAAATTCTTGAGAATTTCTACGTGATTTAGAATGCCCATGGAGTTACATCTGGTTGATTTCCTTGGATTTCTTGGGATGTGGGTAGGTTCTTCGTAATAGTGCTCCATTGAAGTTGTGTTCCTGAAGTACGGAATTTTAATTAACGTTTATGATATTGATTTTGAGGTCTGAATCCACATTTACAACATTTTTTATAACTTTTTCCAGATGGGCCTGGTTTATCATGTGATACATAAAAATGTTTAGTTGGAGAACAGGATTTTGGAATTCTGCCTAGCTTTCTTCTTTTTGTGCAATTAGTATCTGTAGAACGGTCTACAGTGTCTATAGAAGTATATGTAGTAGGTGTTTCAGGAGTAAGAGTGGGGTTGTTTTGTAGAGAATTCATAGAGTTGTTTGCAGGAATATTTAAAAGATTCATAGAAGAGTCATGCACAGAAATATTAAAGTTTTGAAGTGAATTTGCTAAAATTTCTTCGTAAGTTGAATTAAGGAGACCTCTGTTTGATATTAAATGAATTACTTTTATAGCAGCGAAGTTTTTCGCTTCTTTAAGTGTGTCAGCCATTCCTGTTTGTTTAATATTTTGGACAGTACAAATTGCTATCCAAGTAGAGTTTTCAGTTGATGTTCTAATATGTAATGTAGTAAATTGAGGATGTGGAAGATTGCGTCGTGCACATAGTCTTTGCAATTTTTCACATATTTCGCTACTGAAAGATGGTCGAAATTGTTCTAATTTATATTCTGTACCATCTGTCACCGCCATTAATAGACTTCGTGCTGCATTTTGTTTGACTAAATCTTCATCTTTCCCAGTACTAATAACTACATACATTTGATACTGTAATTGGACTCGAATATGATATTCATTGTTGGAATCTAAAGCAATTGATAACTTGTATTCTAGAGGAGGTTCTCCTTTTTGTTGAAGAAATTTATTTAAAAGAGTTGTATAGGATTCATGCGACATGCTGAAGAAGGTTTAAAGTTGAATAGAGTAGTTAATTGTACTACGAGCTTCCTTGAGTTGTGAATGAGGATATAGAGTAGCGTCTGTAGTGAGTGGGATGGCTTCTTCTTTACCTGTATTTGAGTCAAGATATCGAGTGCTGTTCAATGGAGTGTTCTGCGCTTCTATGTGTGCGTGAGGTGCCGATGCTATAGGCGCCTGTGAGTCTATGATATTGGGTCCGTCAGCAGGTGGTCTCTTTCCTAGATGTAATAATAAATTAGTAACAGAGTCCCAAAAGGCTCCTAAGAGATATAGTGACCAGCCGAATATTTTATGTAGAGTATAACCGTGAATTAACGTATCGGCAATTAGTTTAATTCCTCTGAAGATTATTATTATTCCTATTAATCCTGCACTAGCTGTACCAAAGTTTGTAAAAATAGTCCAGAATTTTCCCCATGCAGATTGGGCGATCCTATCGATTGTATCTTCATCTAGCAGGTTAAATATTGAGATGCCTTGATTATTTGTGGGTTGTCCCATCACTCCCCTAGCTAAGGTATTTAAGACCATAGGTTTCTCTGCATGAAACATAATATGATCTCTTAATTTGTCTAGATCGGCTTGTGAATATATGCCACTTGTGGCCAAAGATGAGGGGTTTGTGTATTCCCACGTGGGTTGTGTTTTAGGCATCATGACATTTGGTGTTGGCCCTTCAATAGGATAGGGTAACATTTTAAACCATTTCTCACCAAAGAAATACATTGATGGAACAAATGTGTTACAACTTATTTGAGTACCTGTATTTGAAATAATATGGGTCCGTGGAGTTAGAAAAAATGTTCGATTTCCTTTGAATACTGGAAGTTGCATATAGCATTCCTTGGTTTCACGAAAAACGACTTCGGCTTGAACACATTGAACTATATGGACTACTTCTCCGGCTACTACTGCCATATAACCTGGGCCTTTCATTAAATGATAAGCGAATTCGTCAGGTGCCTGAGTGGCTAAAATGAGTGAATTCCTAAATACTTGTTGTTCGAGTTTGCATTTTTCAGTTAAAACATCCCGATAAAGTTGTTTTACTTCGGTACGGGTGTGTCGTTCCACGTAAACAAATTTGGAATTGACATATGTAAAAATATCCATGTTTTTTTACTGCGATTTTTTGATTTTCAAAAACAGATAGGCCTTGATTATTTTCATAGATTAATAGTTTTGGGTGCTCAGTTCTCATTAGCAAGATATTGCATACAGGCATCAATGACTTGAATGCCAATACAAATGTTATATCATCTGTTACTAGGGAATATAAGATTTCGTTTCTTGTAATGTTGTCGTAAGTTTTGTTTGCTAAGCCAGAGTATAATAATTCGAATTTTTTGAAATTGCATGTTTCAGTCGGTAATGGGTTCCAAAAGGTTTGGCCTCCTTCTACATCGATACAAGTGGTGTCTGAGACTGTACATGCTACACCTGAACTTAAGTGAATCTTATCATCATTTAAATTAATAGTAGCGTAATAATCCCGTAATGAAATTGTATAAGTTGCTTCGACAACAACGTAATCCCAAGTGCCGAAAGGGTCTGAGAATGTAGTACCCGAACATTTTCCCCAATTAGTAGTGGTACCTGCTATCATTAGGGTATGTGAAAAAGAGTTGTTTGAACTTAACCCGAAAATTTGCTTTTTGTCCCCTACTGTTAATACTCCCTTTTTATGCATGAAGTCACATTGTTCATATGATACTTCGTGTATATATTCTTTGTACCCATTAGCCACTGACGCTACGTGAGAATGCATTCCACAATATTTTACTTCCCGTTTTACTTCTACTTTACATTGTATGACTTTTGTATTGCTATAATCGGTTATTTGCAGTAATTGTATGTTTACCGACTCGATGTTTAATTTGGGTGCAGGTATATCACATCCTCCTACCTCTAATAAAGACACGGTTGTTATATTCAGTTGATTCGGGCCACAATCGTATCCCACGATGGCATGGATTGTTGTTGTATAATGTAAGTATGCAGTGAACAGAGCCAAAAGGAAGCCTCGTAAATCCATTTCTGGAAAAAGGAGGTTCCAAATTAGCGACTTGTTCTATTCATGGGTACTTTTAATTACGTCATTATTGGTTTATTATGAACGTGATTTATATATATTTCTTTTTATTTATTGCCATGCATAATATATTCTAGAGTGATGATTTTTTTTTTGTATAAGGAAAGAGATACCTATTTTATCAGAGCTAGAACGTCGGCCAGTAAAACATGACCTGATAGGCGCAAGGCAAGGATGAGATTTTTGTATGCGTGTGGTCCTCTTGTTTCAATTGTTAACATAATATCTCTAATTGTGAATGGGTTAGCAAGATCCTTACTCCATTCAGGAAAGTTTGCAATCATCGTGATTAAAAATTCCAGTTTGAATTAAATATGGCCAGAGAATAATCATATCGACTGAATAAGCGAATACGTCAACAAGAGCCTCGATTCGTTTGCGGTGGATTGGATCCATTGTCTGAAATAAATATTTTATTGCATATATTTCAGTACGTCGGCTAATACTCCGTGATCCGATAGTTGAAGACTTAAAATCAACTTTTCATAGGCTTTTGGTCCTCTGGTTTTAATTTTGAGGATTATATCCCTAGTTGTTTCTATGCTTCTGAGGTTTTGTGCCCATTTAGGAATATCACTGTCATTTCTTTCGAAAATTTCGGTATGAAATAAATATGGCCATAACATGAGCAGATCAATTTGATGCATAAAAACGACGATAAGAGAGTCTATACGCTGACAGTGGATGGGATCCATCTGAAATTAAAATGATAAGGGCTTGTCGTTTAATTATTAACGGTTTGACATTTTATGTGTGAACGTTTAAGTCTATTGACGTGTACTACTGTAGGTTTGCCTTTTATGTCAATTTTGACGTTTCCATTTCCTAATATTTCTAGGACTTCGTAAGGCCCTTTATATTGATCATCAAATTTTTTCTTAGGTTCTTTTCCAATTAATAAAAAGACGCTGTCTCCAGTGTTGATTTCTAATGGATTAACTTTTCGATCATGATATATTTTTGAATTTTCTTTAGCCGCAATTAAACTTTGTCTCGCTTGAGTTCTCATTTCATATAATTTTGTTATAAAATTCGTTAGGTAGTCGTCATAAGTTTTCAATTTGTCTTGCTTTGATAGTGGTTCATTTGATGGTTGACGAGCTAATTTACCGAAAACTAATTCATAGGGCGTACATTTTGTACCTTCGTGGACACTTGTATTGTATGAAAACATGGCTAATTCAAGCCAATCGTCCCATTCGGAATTTTTTGAAACAAATTGTTTGAGGTATTCAGCTAACACGTGATGTGATCTTTCAAGAGACCCATTTGATTGTGGATGGAATGCTGTTCTTTTAAATTGCTTAATTCGAAAACGTTTTGCCATTCTTCTCATTAAATTGCTTAAAAAATTTGAACCTTGGTCAGTCAAAACTGCTTTTGGGGAACCGTAAATGCATATAAATTTTTTAACAAAAATATCGGCTACTGTTGAAGCTTTCGCATCTGGAATCGCTAGAGCTAAAGCATATTTTGTAAAATTATCTTGAATAGTTAAGATATTTACGTTGCCTAATGTTGTTTGTGGAAGTGGACCAACTATGTCTATTGAAATTTTTTCGAATGCAGTTCCAGGCGTGTCCGTTATTATCATGGGATTTTTAGTTTTTACGCGAACTAATTTTTTGATTTGACATTGCAAGCACTGCTGAATATATTTCTGAATATCAATTTTCATATTCTCCCAATAATAATTCTGACGAATTCGATGATAAGTTTTTGTAAAACCTTTATGACCTCCTAAAGCTGAAGAATGTGCCTCTTCAAGTAATTGAGTTCGCTTTTCTTTCGTTGGATATTGAACTATTCCCGTACATATGATAATTTTGGTAGAAGAATCCGAAAAAGTTGAAATTAGAATTTCACGTATTTCTTTCCAACCTATGTGATTAACTTGTGAAGTTCTTGCGATACTAATAGATCGTAAATTTAGTCTCACTGATATTGAATGCAAAGAAAGTATTGAAAGTTTAATACTGCTTAAAGTGTCTGACAAATTTTCTTTAGAATCAGCTTCAATGGGAAGGGCTAAATGATACTGCTGTCCTTTCTTTATTTCTTTAAGAGCTCCTTTCTCAAGTTGGCTGAACTTAGGTAAAATACCACGTTTAGACAAAGCTCTTGATCCATTATCACGTGGGGAACCGTCAGTAGCAATAAAATAAGCATAATTATCTTTACGCATCGTTAATTGATCACGACACTCAACAACATTTTGTTGTGTATGAGCTTGGGTATTCAAAGGAGGGGGTTCTAGAGGGGGTTTACTTTCTTCTAATTTCTCTTCATTTACTTCTTGAAAAATTTCGGGATTTTTCACATTTCTTTCTTTTGGAACTTTTATAAAATCTTCTGCTTCCGAAAGTTCTTGCATATTTTCTTCATTAACAAAGTTTTCTTCATCTGAAAAATTTTGAAAATTTTCGTCATTTAGGACTTCGTCTTCCGAAGTTGAGAGATTATCTTCTTCATTTTCCTTCTCTTCTTGTTGTGCAACAGGCTTTGCCTTGGATTTTTGGTAATTTTTCTTCTTCTTCTTTTTAACTTGTTTTCTTGAATTATCAAAATATTCTGTATCTAAATCAGATTCATCTTCATGTTCAAAATTTATGTGCGTTTGCTGTTTTAAATTCAGAGACTCACCAGTGGTTGCCTCTTTTCTCGGTCTGCCTCTCTTTTTCAAGGCTTGCGGGTTGCTTGCATTTGTGAGCACAGCTTTCTTGGGCCTACCTCGTGCTTTTTTAACAGCAGGCGAGGGAGGTAAGTATTCTTCCTCACTATCTTTATGTGACTTACCTTGATTTTCAATTTGTTTATTAATGTGTGCTTGCTCTTCGTATTTTTGTTTCTGTCCTCTTGTAACCACAGTATTCCAAGATTGACAGCGAACTTCGTTTTTCTTTATAATTTTTGGAAATAAAAGTAACATTGAAAGATAGAGAAGTTTCTGTATTGGACTATCAAAAAGTTCATTTTGTATTTCATTCAGTGATTCTTCACTTATTAAATTATGAAGAATTTCAGGAATTTTTTTCTTCAAAGATTCGCTATTTATTTTGATATTTTCTTCGGAATCTGAATTTTTATGATTCTCAAAGTTCAAGAACTCCATAGAATTGAGAGGATTTTCTTCCTCAAATGTTGAGTCATTCTCAGAAATTATATTAATTCCTACGGTTTCATCGTTTTCTAGAACGGGGTTCCTCGAAAGCGCATCTGCATTAACATTTGATTTTCCTGCTTTATAGACGATGTCATAATCATATTCGGCGAGTTTTAATCGCCATCTTGAAACTCGAGAACACGGATCTTTAGAATTTTTGAACCAAACAAGGGGCTTATGGTCTGTAACGAGGGTGAATTTTCGTCCGTACAAATAAGGGCGAAAATATATTACAGAGTAGACTATCGCTAAAGCTTCTTTTTCATACGTATCGTATTTACGTTCAGTATCGGTTAATGATCTTGAAACATACGCAATTGGTTGGTCTTTACCTATTTTACCTTGCGAAAGTATTCCGCCTATGGCATAACCTGATGCATCTGTAGTTACAATGAAAGGTTTTGAAAAATCAGGTCGAATCAAAAGTGGTTCTTGGCACAATTTATCTTTTAAAATATTGAAAGCTTGTTGCTGCTTTTCCGTCCAATTAAATGATATATCTTTTTTAAGGAGCTGATTTATTGGGGCTGCTATCTTAGCAAAATTTTCTATAAATCTACGGTAATATCCTGCTAAACCTAAAAATTGTTTAATATGCTTTTGATTTTTAGGAGTTGGGAAGTCTTTTACTGCCATGATTTTCTTCGGATCAGGTCGAACTCCGTCCTTATCTATTATATGTCCCAAATATCCTACTTCGTGTCGTAGAAATTCGCACTTGTCGGGTTGTAAATGAAGATTTGCATTTCGTAATCGGCTCATTAGTTCAGTAAATTTTGATTCATGTTCTTCTAAAGTATTTGCGTAAATCACAATGTCATCTAGATAAACAAAAAGTTCCGTTCCCTGAAGTCCCGTTAGAACTAAATCCATTAGTCTTTGAAAGGTTGCTGGTGCGTTTTTTAAACCAAAAGGCATTCTGTCAAACTCATAATGTCCATAAGGGGTTGAAAACGCAGTTTTGTGTGCATCTTTGGGATCCATTTTTATTAGATGGAAACCCTTTGCTAAATCGAAAACAGAGAAATAGCGAGCAGATCCTAACTGGTCTAAAATGTCGTGAATGTTTGGTAGAGGATATGAATCACCAATTGTCTTTTCATTCAATTTTCTAAAATCAAGTACCATTCGCCATTTCTTTTTTCCTTGTGAGTCTTGTTTTTTTGGAACAATCCAAACTGGTGTATTGTAAGGTGATTGGGAAGGTTTTATTACATTGTTTTTTAATAATTCATCTACTTGGCGGATGATTTCTTCCTTATGAACTGGAGGAAATCGATATTGTCGCGAAAAAATAGGACAATCATCTGTTGTCGGTATTGAGTGTTGAAGAATGTTTGTAGGTTCTAAGTATTCTCCCGGAATGTGAAAGCAATCTGCATTTTTAATAATTAATTTTTCAACATGTTCATATTCTTCCATATTTAAATGATCTAACCGTAGTAGTTTTTTAATAATTTCTACTCTTTCTTCGCCTGTGATCTTGTAAAATTTGCAGAAATGGTTAGACTTTTCATCGGATTTCAAAAAACTATTTAATATCAAATTAGGCACATTTTCATCATTCTCATTTTCTGAAAAATTAGATTGATTTGTTGAATTGTTGACTTCGCATTGTTCAAAATCTTGTAATTGAACACTAGGAATTGATATTTTTATAGGTTGTTCATTTATGTTTGCATATTTGACATAGGCTTTGCCTCCACAATTTTTTACAATGGCTTGACCCACAAAAATTCCTTCTCCAATTGATAATTGGGGTATATAACCTTCACTTTTTTCCGTATTTTCTATTTTTACATAATAATCAAAAATTGTTCGTGCCGGGATTGTGATAACGCCAGTTTGTTCAAAAGGATATGTTGCATTGTTAATTTCAATACATTTATATGTGTAATTTATATTTACTTTATTATTAAGAAAAAATTCAGAGCCCAAGACTCCATCTTCATCTACTGGTACATCATCAGGGATTATATTTAGTGTAGTTAAAAATCCAAGTATTACAACCTTAATTTGACCTAGAGTATAGACAGGTAGATCATTAATGCCTGTTAGTCTCAACACTTCATTTTTATTTATTTTTATTTCGGGGTCAATCGCACTTCTTTTAATTAAATTTCGACCAGCACCAGTGTCGATCATCATACGTGCCGGGCTTTTTAGACCTGCGGCAGATACCATGATCGAAGGAATTATATTATTCCTACTGATATGAATTTTGATATCATTTTCTTCACTTGTAATTTCTATAGGTGCTTTATTTAATGGGTTGGCGCCTTCCTCCCAGCACCCATTGGGGGAATAGCGTTGGAGTTTTCCTGGTTCTGCGTATAATTTTGAGGGCTTTGTTGTCCATTTCGATTTTGTAAATATCTACTCTTTTTATAACAATCCTTAGCGATGTGACCAGGGTAATTACAAAAATTGCAAATAATTTTGGATCCTTGGGTGGGATACGGGCGGGTCTGCTGATTATTCGTATTTTCAGGATTGTTTCCCTTTTGGTTTTGTCCAGGCTCAAAATTTTGATTCTGCCTGGTTCTAAAATTTGGACTTTGTCCATATCCGAAATTTTGATTTTGTTGGTTTCCAAAATTTTGATTTTGTTGGTTACTAAAATTTTGATTTTGTCTATATCCAAAATTTTTATTTTGTCGGTTATTGAAGCTTTGATTTTGTGAGTATCCAAAATTTTGATTTTGTCTAGGTACAAAGTTTTGACTCAGTTCAGGTCTAAAATTTGAATTTTGTCCAGGTCTAAAATTTGGATTTTGTGCAGAATTCCATCTATTGTGATTATTGAAATTTCCTTGAGGTTTATTTGGTAAAAATTGGTTTTGGATTGAATTTGAAACAACAGGATTTTCAGAAAAAATTTTTTGTCGAAAGTTTTCGAGGTGGTAACACTTTTCGGTCGCATGTCCTGGTCTTCCGCAAATTAAACACGCTATTTTAGTGTCCTGAGCAACATTGAATTTATTATTTTTTGTAATAATTCGCGATTCTGATTCTTCTTCTGAGGATTTAATTGGCTTATTTTTTCGTAGTTCTGAACATGCATTCAATTTTCTTTCAATTTCTAGTGCCTCATTAATAAGAGTTTTAAAAGTATCATCCGTGTTATCTTTCAATCTTATCTCTAATTCCGAACGCAATCCCCTTTTGAAACATTTAATTACATCACTTTCTAAATTTGCTTTAAATGTGTCATCTGTGGCACCATCATTGCCTAATTTATGCGCGTCTTCGATCCTATCTGCTAATTCTTTTATTCGCGCAGCGTATGATATTACATTTTCCTTATCCCACATAAATATATTACCTAGTTCTCCTTGCAACTGGTATACGCTTTTCGCGGGGGCATAAACTCATTGCTGTGCGTCATCCCTCAGAAGAGAAGCCCAAAAAAGCATCACACTACGTTACATACAGTCTGTGCAATGGCTTATATGCCAGAACATACATCAGCCAGCACTATCGAAGATGTTCCAAGCAGAAAAATACAGGTCAGAGGATCGTTATGATAAGTATTCGTTACGATCATTTAATTATTTTATAGGTCAACAGACTGTGCCAAAAATATAAACAATCTCATCATCACGATGATGAGATTATACAAAAAATCAAACAATTGGGTCGCGTCTTCGTTGAGGTCAAAGTCTTGGACGCAGCTAGGCCCGGGGGAGCAACAATTACAGAATTCGCCGATATATATCAGCCTAAGCATTACAGTACTTGCATTGACGCGGTGAATAGTATTGCTGGCTTGGATCACGAGGGAAAATTTTACAGAGAACCATCGATCGCTTATCCTTGGGAACACTCTTCAATAAAGTTGGCAAGCTCCTGGTGACCGAATGTATTAAAAGCGAGAATTCAGCAAGGCAGCACTTGACTGAGCAGTTCTTCAAGGTTTTGGATCAGGATTACGGCATCACGGTCAGAAGAACGGCCCTGTATTCGCAAGCTGAAGCGAAAAGAAATAAGCCTCAGCCTATGCCAACAATCGAGGATGCAAAAATCCTAGATAATTATCTAACATCAAAAATACAAGAAGCCTTTGATTCCCTCTTAGTAACGTTATCAAGGAAAAGCTGACAGGAGCTTGTGGAGTATACTCTCCTCAGCGTTCAGGTCTTCAATCGTCGGAGACCTGGAGAACTGGAGCGGACTACGCTTTCCAATTACAAAAAGAAACAAACAATCGAAGATTTTGCTTCACTGCAACCGCTAAGCAGCGATGATAGGTCTGCAGCAATCAAATATGCTAGATTTCTGATCGCGGTGAAAAAGGAAAGAAATGTGCCTGTTCTTGTTACTGCAAACATGATGAGTTGTATTAACCTCATAATAGAATACAGGGAAAACGCAAACGTGAGTTCAGACAACCCATACCTTTTTCGGTTGTCAAACAGATTGAAAGGTGAGCACAGGTACCCACGAGCCTGCAGTATAATGCGAAAATACGCCGCTGAATGTGGAGCAGAAATACCAGCACATCTTCGAGCCACGCATTTGAGGAAGCAGTTTGCGTAGCTATGCTCCCAATTGAGTTTAAACGACAGCAAAATCGCCGATTTGGCCAAATTCATGGGTCACGAAGAACCAATTCACAGGACGCATTACCAGGTGCCGATGGCCCATAAAGATTTGGGTCATACTTCTAGATTTTTAGAATATGCTCGAGGCAACACCGAAGGATTATAACTCAAGGCTTCTTCTTCAAAGAGTGGGATCAATACCAATGAAAATGTGGAGGAAGGCATCCCCAATAATGATACGGAGACCGAAACTACAAAACGAAAGTGTGAGTAAATATAATCATATTTCTTTTAGTTTTGGACACTTGTATTTCATATTTCTATTTTTATACTTAGATTCTGGGACGCCATCAAGTTCCAGCAGTGGCTTCGGAAACGATGAGTACGTGCCACCTGGTGTGAGAAAACAAGGTCCCTCAATTTATAGTCATTTTTATGTTACTGAATTACTATTTGTCCTAATTTTTATTTTACTCAAATACAACTTGCCATAATTTTCATTTAATTTGTGTAAAAAATGTATTCAATCATGTATTCTGTTTACAGCCTCTGATCATAGAAGATTAAAGCGGCCAAGGTGGACTCAAGAAGAAAAAGATCTGGTGACGAGTACATTTCAACAGCATATACGCGATAGCACTCTACCTTCAAAGAGTGACGCAAGAAAATTGATTGAGGAGAATCCAGAAATATTCGGACTTCGCAATCCAGACAGCACTAGGACGTGGATGCACAACCAGTAAAATCAAAAATTATATTGGAAGGGACCTAAAAACGACTTTTCCGATCTTTTCACTAAATATTTGCTGTCATTCTGTTTCATGTAATAAACTAACATGGTTGAAGACTACATTCATGCTTGAAATTAAAAAATTGTGAAATATAATTATTTTTTCCGAAACTAAAATCGAAATTGAAAAAATTTTAAGGCTTTTCTTTATTCCAAATATTTGAAGTAATGAACAAGTAAAAATATTATAAACTGAAAAAGAAAATTGAAGAAAAATAGTAAGTAAAACGTCAAACATATTTTTTTCGAATATATGTGTTGCCAATTATTTATTTCATTTTTTTGACCACTTCAAAGATTGAAAATTATTTACAAAGTATTTCATTTATTATAAATTTAACATTTTTTGTACACGTATCTCTTTCTAAACATTGAATAATAAAACGATCCAATCGGAAAAAAATAATAAAGAACAAAAGCATCTGCGAATACATATGTTATTATTAATTAATACTCGCAAGCAGAATCCCAGTTTTAGATCCTAATTTCCAGACCCTCCCAAAAAACCACTCAAAATTCCATTCAGATATCCAAACATTGCATTGATCTAAATTTCATGGAATATCTTCCGTTGAGTAAAAACTACATTTTTCCAGTTGGAAGACCATTCAATAAAGAAATAGCTGTGAATTCGATCTCGAGTGTTTCCACTCCATTTGTATTTATATTTATATGGTGCTCATCAGACCAATCAGACAAATCAAATTTTGTATTTAAAATGTTCATTTTTCGAGCTGCGCATCCAATAGAAAAAAAATCCATTTTTTTATTAAACATTTTATTGCAACTTTTGTCGTTATTCCATAAATTTATTTTTTGTACTCTCAATGTTATTTTTTACGATTTAAACTAAAATTACGCATGCTAGCGTGAAGTGGTTCGAAGCAAATTTCTATATATAATTTATACGAAAAACTTTGTTAAATAAAATGTTATTGTAGCTTGTGTCCTTCTTCCGAGAGGTAATTCTTTTTTTTAACGTATTTTTATAACAAGAGTTTAGAACAAATTTGTAGGTCTTTTCTAATTGAACAACTTTCGTCGTTTCATTTTTTTCGTCTCTCGTGTCGTTATTCCAAAAGTTTCATTTTTTTATTTTCAATCTTATTTTTTACGATCAAAAGATAGGTTGTGTAAACAAAGCCAGTACAGGTGAAGGAAAATAATCTGTACAGGTAGAAGGAAAATACCGGTATTCAAGAAGAACAATCTGAATAAGAGTAAAATTCTCATTGTATTGGATTTAAATAGAAATTACAAACACGTGGTTCAAGATGCATCACAAGCGTTTCATTTCAATAACAATCAATGTACTGTATTTCCTGTTACTACAAGGAAAACTCAGTACTGAAACACAAGAGCACAGTATTCTTATCAGATTGCACATACTACGATACAGCTATACAGTCCAAAAAATGTTGCTACCACATGTAAAGCGAAGTCTTCGCGTGAAGAAAATCATTCATTTCAGCGATGGTGCGAAACAAGATTTCAAGAATAAGTTTCAGATGGTTAATCTCATTCATCATGAAGAAGACTTTGGTAACAAGGCTGATTGGAGTTTCTATGCAACTGCGCATGGTAAAAGTGCTTCAGATGATATTGGAACTCTATTCAAAAGAGAAGCATGACGAAACAGTCTTCTATGTAAGCCAACTGAAGCCATTCTAACTCCTGAAAAACTTTCTGAATGGGATGAAAAGCATTTTCAGAATATAATGACCTTGTTTTACAGTAAAAAAGAGCATGACAAAGTTAGTAAGGTTTAACAACGATCCAGCGGTACCACAAATATTGAAAAATCATTGCTTCGAAGTAGAAAAGGATCGAACGCCCTTCATTAAAAGGTATCCCAATGCTCCTGATGCTACCACACTTATATATGAGGCATGAACAAACTGTGAAAAGAACCCCCATTCCTAAGATGCAAACGAGCTCACATTCAAAAAGTACCCTGATACGTGAGATGTAAAGGTACTCACATTCAAAAAGCACCCTGATTCGTGAGAGGCAAGGGGACTCACATTCAGAAAGCACCCCGAATCGTGAGAGACTAGGGGACTCACGTTCAAAAAGCACCTCAATTCGTGAGAGGCAAGGGTACTCACATTCAAAAACGTTCTAGCAATCATTTCCAAGCCGATTCTAGAAATTAGAGTCACTGAATGCTGGATTGTTTGGCATAAATTCTTTATTATTCATTAATTATTTAATTTTCATTATTATATATTATAAATATTTAATATTCATTGGAATCTTCTGAGACTTACTGTCCTGTTTGGCACGCTTTCAATGGAGTTGCCTTGGTGTTCCAAGTTGTTCGTGGCAACAGTGTAGGCAGGTACTCCTTTACCCATCGAGACCAAAACATATCAGCCAAACGTTAAGAGATCCTCCATTGTTTCCGCTAACAAAAATCTTCATTTCCAAACGTTCCTGGCGCAGCAGCACCAGATGATGATCGTAAGAGTATATGACTCGGCGTTATGATTTCATGGTCGCTAGGGTCGATGGAAACAGGTGTCATAAGTCGACTATTTATCGTGTGTTCGGCTTCAGTCAATAATGTGCGTAAAACCTCTTCACTAGGCTCTATTTCTCTTAGGGTAGCCTTAAGTGATACTTCTACCGAATGTACAAGTCTCTCCCAACTTCCTTCAATGTGGGGCGCTACTGGACGAATGAACTTCCACTTAATTCGTTGATAGCTGCGAGGGAATCTGAGAATAACGCGGACCTGTCCGATTTACCGTGTGCTGCGCGAATTCTTGAAAGGCACTAAGTTGAGATTTTGCCACTGGATGTTTACTGTGTCAATGGATTCAGCTATAATTTAGCAAAGACTTTTCAAGCCCTCGACGCGGTCCGCCTCAATATTGTCCCCTATTCGATAAAAGAAGTCAACCGTCGAACCTTTCTCGCAACATCTTCGCTTACAGGCGTTGACGGTTTTCGTTGGTACGAGTGGGTTGTTGGTCATATTACGGCGAACCATACAGTTTACGTCCTCGTTGGGTTCAAGGCTAAAGCAGAAGGTGTCATGTATGACCTTGCTCAAGAGGACTTTTTCAGAAAGTCGTTCTGCCATGCGCCAAGGAGGCGGCGAACATTTGCGGAAGTCATCCTTCTCGTTCGGGTCCTGATGGTTTTAAGGAAACAGCTGGCACATACGGTAGAGCTATCCGCGTTCTTAGTTGCGAATGGGAGAGCTTTGCTGAACGTGCTGATGCGTTTAAGGAAGACTTTCAGGCAAAGTATGGTGTTACTCATCTCTTCTTCTCGGTGAATACAAACGGTTTGCATTGTCCAGTTGATTACTTTGTAAACTTGTACAAAAATGCATTGTGACAGGGTAAATGTAACCTCCATCTGTCAAATCCGAGTCCTACTACAACAACACCACGGTAGTCAGAGATGGATCGTCGCATCTGAGGTTCACCGGCAGACATAAACGCACCCTGTATAAAGTACCTATCATTAACCATGGTTCGGATATCCCACGTCTCCATGGTTACCGACTTCAACCCAAGATGGCGGACTTCGAACACACTGCCAACTTAGTACCGTGTCTGGTCACATCTTCCATCGGTCCTTTAGAGCCATGTCATCGAGGCGTGACGTCACAAGGAACTCATTGCCAACCAATTACCACGGAGGCCAGAGATGGGTAGTAGCAGCTACTTGAGTCATTTAACAGACTCTGAATTAAGGACCCACAACCAATCATGGCCTTACCATTCTACGCCACCATCTTCTCGATCTCAGCACAAGATGGCGGACCTCAAACATCCAGTAGTTGGTCCCACTCCGGCCGACATCTTTCACTAACCTCACTGCGCCATATTTCCGAGGCGTGACGTCACGATACCAATTAAAGACCCTACGACTACCAGGGCTGAGTCGCCATGTCAGGGGATAACCAGGGATTCTGGCACGCTGGAAAAGCTGTTTTGGTTCATGCAAAGCAACCACTAGAGACTACCTTATCACCATGGTTAATCTGCAAGGAACACTAAGTACCGCCATATTGCCTCCACATGTGACGTCACATTGAGTAAACCACGATGAACGACCGGAAACTTGACAAGAGCGGCCTCAACGGTCATTGGCTGGACATCAATTGGACTTTAACTTCGAGATTCGAACGTGCAGGGAACGACTACCGAAAATGTGCATTGTAATTGTAAAACTCGGTAACTTACGTATATTGTTAACCTAGAATTTAGTTAGGGTTAGGTCTCCATGGAACTTTTCATCTAGCATAAAGGTATTCAAGTACCTATGAAAGGTTTCATGAGACAAAAAGTCCGAAATGCGCGAAAGGTCTCATTTAAGCTTATGCGCATGCGCGATTGCGTCTGGCCGAGGTTAGGTTATTGGGTGTCAGGACAAAATTATTATAAATCCACAAGGATAGGTCCGCGTAAATTTAGTTAACCGGCCTCATGCGATGTTCCGTTCTCATTCCTTATTTTGAATTTTCCCGCCCAAACTGTAGTTGGAAACTTTCCAAGATTCATGAAACCTTCTCTTGTTAAAGTTTCATGAATCTTGAGATCTATGTTTAGATTAAGAGTCGTTTATGAGAAATTGTACATTATTTCTATTCAATTGCGGCAAATAGTTCATAATTTTAGTCAGTAACAGTTTAGTTCACAGTCCCTCTACTAGGCGCAGTAGTTTGATACTCGGTAAACGTCGAGTTTCTATTCAAGTTTAGGATTTAGCGTAGAAATCGTGATTTTAGGTGTGCCGATAGGATTTATGTTAATGTTTCGCGAATATTGTTAGAGAATATTGTCACACCTTTAGTCAACGATGAAACTTTAGTTCATAGCTCTACCGATAGTTGCGCTGACTCGAGGTTTGTGAATACGCCTTCATGCGGGCACCCTTCTAGTTCACCGTCTTGGTGCGTCGCATGGAGACGTTCACTTATGTTCTTGGTCTTTGAATGGCGACACGTGCCACGCCTCTCATACATCTTTTTTTCGGAGTGCTATTGGACTTTAACGCCTGATTGGAATATATATATATATCGAGATTTATTTTGGATTTTGGATTTATTTTGGATTTTGGATTTATTTTAGATTTTGGATTTATTTTGGATTTAGTGACGAAGTGCAAAATTACGGAGATGTTCAAGGTAATCCTTTTTCTTAGCCCGGCAAGCGACGCGATGGGGTGGGCTGTTTGACGCCATGGGTCCTGTAGACCTGCTCACAGCTGGCCCACTGCCTGGCTTGCCCCTCATTAAGAGTGCTTTTCTCCACCTTTTTTTTATGCCTAAACAGTCGAGTCAGTGCACAACCGTGGTAATTTTTTTTGTGTCGTAACTTTTTCAGGTTATTCGCGCTAGGTACGTGTATTTTTTTTTGTTCGCTTCGTTCGGACGCAGGAAATGGCGCGTGTGATTTTCCTTGCCCATGGCCACGTGGCCATGTTCCATCTCTTTCGTGCGTAACTCCGTTTTAGAGTCACATACACGTATGCGTGTTGAAAATTTGTCGGGAATTTAGCGATTGATTTGTAAAGTACCAAATTCTCTTGTTTTTGTTTTAAATAAAATACCGCTTTCTTAGTATCACAGAATTTGGCCGTTGTGATCTCCAAGAACCACCCCTGAGATTCCTTACTCCATTAGCTTTCCTTTTTTAGGCTTTCAGGCTTCACATAAAATTATGGATTTTTATCTTTGTTGGTTTTTCGCTATTTGATAAATTTTGCCGGGTTCACGGTTATTACTTTCGCTATAGGGGCCTGGCTGGCGTCCAGATTACCGCTTTATAAACCATATACGTATACCCATGTATATACGTAACGGATACGTATATACATGTGTATAGGGTACACGAAAACCGCCATTGACGGGTGGATATAAACCACTATCGCAGCATTTCATGATGAAGCGAATTTCGACACGCTCATTGTGGATGTGGGTTGTGAAGTGTATCCCGCTAAAAGTATTACCTCTGGTTCGTCGGAAGTTTGTTTACTGAAATGCGAGATGGTGACGCGTGGAAGAGGAGGTACAATGACGCTCTACTTGAGTTCTATTAATGACAATAGAGTGGGATCTTTCAGTGAGAAACTGACACCCACAATATCTCCTCCTGACCAAATGAATGATCATCCAGTTTTTATAAACTTTGACAAACAAAGAAGAACATTCTCGTTCTCTTCATCACTCGATAGACCTCGTGCTAACGGATGTAGCCTTAGTGTGACTACATAGTCGGAGGATCTCTCGTGATCAGCCAGAGGATTTCGGAAGGGCCAGACGCTGGAGAGGAAGTTCACATGTTGTTGTGTGCTTTAATGTTAATGTTGTGTGCTATCAATGTGTGCTTTATCAAGGCATTTGTGACGCGGTACAAAACATTCCCTATGTACCAAAGCACTGTGGCGGTTTCTATGCTATGTTCTTTATATGGATATAGCAGTAAACTTGAGGCTGATGAATATGTAGGTTCGGCTCATGTTTCGCTCAAGAAGCAACCCATAGTTACACTGAGACATAATGAACATTCAGATGGTCTACCAGAGCGTGACGTTACAATACCTTGCTCAATAGTAACCCCTTGCCGAGAGATGATCTTGGGTTACAGGGTAAGTTAAATGGCACATTGAAACCGAGTTTGAAGACCCTTGCCAGCCGGGACTTAAACTACGCCAACCAATTGGAATGTCATTTTCAGAGGCATCAGAATTATGGGTTAAACATTCGTCTGGAGCTGAGCCATTGCTTTGAAAGTCCGTCATTCATGATGGCTTGGCTTTCCTCAGGCCACATTCAGGCAACATGGCTCAATAAGATGAAGACGTTTCTTTGGCCTGATCTATCAATCGATGCGTTGCCAATGGTGGTTATGCTGGGTGGTAACCATAGTGAAGATGAAGGTTTTACGAATCTTTGCAAGGCGAAATTTGAAACGCCAATGAAAAAGGTCATCAGTTTTATTAATAATTGGAAGAAACGCTGTTTGCCATCACGGAAATCTATTGGTGAGGCATTCTATTGGATGATGATTAGATTAGATGATTAGCAATATGGTAACTTACCATAAATTACCCAAAATTCATTTTTTTACATTTCCATAAATTCCCAGAAATTTATAAAAAAATTTGGTCATTTATGGTAATTTTACCTGTAAATATGGTAACTTACCATAAATAGACCATTTTACCTAACTATCGGAAGTTTATTTGCGCATGTGCGGCTGTCATGGGCTACCCGCGTAGTATGAAATTTGCGCTCATACTGTGTAAAAATGTATACTGTACCTTTTTTCGAAGTGAAATAAAACGAAGACGATATTCCGGATGCGAAATTGGGCAAGCGTGAAATAGAAAAGCATAGTGTTTCTCAATTGAGACGGTGGTTAGGTTGCCGGAAGCAACCTAACAATGGTAAAAAATCTGAACTTGTGAACAGGTTTGTAGGTTATGACTTTCTCATATTGTTAAATTTTAATTATATTATTGTGATTGCAATAAATATTGAAGGTAAAAAACAAGATTCAAGTATTGTAATTATTCTAAAATAAAATTGGTAGTGTTTTGGGAAGAAAGTGCTATTGACATTCATTTTCACTTTTAAATTCTTTCTCAGTAACTTGTCATATTAATTTAAAAATGAAATAAAACTGTTTACACTGTGTTAAACGAGCAAAATTGATCGCAACAACTGGGTACAACAGAAAGTACATTGCACATGCGCAGTAAACTTTCCGATAGGTAAAATGGTCTATTACCGAAATTTAATTTTTTGAAATTTCCGGAAATTTATGAAAATGTTCGGTAATTTACGGTAATTTGATCAGTTATGTATGGTAACTTTCCATAAATAACCGCAAAATTCTATTATCTGCTACCAACATTTCCTCACAGTTATATGGTGAGTGTGCTGATAATCATAAAATGCGACCTCATAAATGTATAATTTGCATTCTTCACCTCTGACGTCACTTTCCAGTCCCTAGGGAATAAAAAGTAGAGCTTTAGTCCCGCTTTATAGGCGTCGAAAAGGGCTGAAATCATGCATGTGTTATAAAAACGTATTGTTCTTCACATGAGAATGGCTGTCACACGCATGCATAATGGTGATTGTGGTGTTGGTAGTGGTGATGGTACTGAATATGCTTTGTATGTATACCATTAAGCCATTTCCCTTTCAGGGTAGGCGTGACACTACCCGATTCCGGTAGTGTTTCTAGGTGGATAGTTTGCTTGTAGTTATAAATAACTACAAATTTGGGCTCACCACACCCATAATATGCCAACAGCACACAGTATTCTCGAATGGTCACCCATCCAAGTACTAACCGCGCCCAACGCTGCTTAACTTCAGTGATCTGACGAGAACTGGTTTTTTTCAGCGTGGCATGGCCGTTGCTTTAATCTGCTGTTATCGTTACTTGATTTCCTTTAAATGCGCCTGTGGGGTAGATCTTTGACCTTGGAAAAAGCGCCACCTGAAACACGAACTATTGGGTATCTCGAAGTTATTGGAGTAATGCTAATGAAAAAAGCAGTGAATATCAATTCATTCTAATAAAAAATTTAATACTACGGAAATTGAAATGTCTTCTTAATAAGTCTCAAATTGGTGGCGATTTCGTAGCTGCCCAACAGGCGTATTGTTTATGTGTTTTTTTACACCTCTGCATGTATCCTCGCGTGTACGCATGCATTTGAAAGCGGTTATTCTAACCTCCGATAAATGTACTAATATGTCAGTTCTCTTTTATTAAATTTTTCTAATGTCAAATATTACTACAGAATTACTACAATATTACTAGATTTATCGAACGTTGGAATGACCACTTGCAAATGAATGCTTACGCTCGAGCATGCATGCAGAGGTGTAAAAGCATCTTTAGAATGCACATTCCTGTTATGAAAAATAAATCAATTCATTAATATTCAGCATGATAGATAGAGGAGTAGATAAAATAGTGGATTAGGCCTCCTGGGGATACCACAAAAAAAACGGGCCGAATACCCTACCTCCAGGGTGGTGCGGAAATGAGTAACGGCGAGAAAAAAAATATATGGGGTATTCTTTCTCAACCGGACGCGTCGAGAGTCAGGAAAAACATAGTTATTACTTTTTAAACAAAAATTATGCAAGTGTCGATTTGAAATACTACTTTTGGGCCTAAATTCTACGTTTGCATAGGTACTTTGGCGAAGCATATGATAAATTTCGAAATTTTAAATGGTGGATCCAATATGGCGGCTGTATGTCAAGCATTATGCTCCCTGCAACTGAATTTTCTCAAATCGGCTTGGAAATAGTTACTCTGGGGTTTTCGAGGTCGCTGACTATGATTATGTAGTCAAAATATCGGAATTCAATATGGCGGATTCAGTGACTCCAATTGCTGAAATCGGCTTGTAATTGATTGCTAGAAGGATTTCGTGGTCGCTGTTGAAGATTCTGCAGTCCAAATATCAAAATTGAACATGGCGGATCCAATATGGGATTTCGAGGTCGCTGATTCCGATTCTTCACTTGTTCCATCTGAAGATACAATTCAGGATCACTAAGACCGAAGTTCACTTGACCTCTCTGAAGAAACCGACTGCGGATCGTGAAGGCAAATCCAACTGTGGGTCGGAGTGGCAGAGCATCAATTGTTCTCTCATGAAGAGCAACTGAGGATCATATGATCAGACATTTATTTGTTTCCTCTGAAGAAATAATTGAGGATAACAAAGACCGAGTTTCACTTATTCTCTGTAAAAAAAAACTGAAGATCGTTGCGGCAGAACTCCACTTGTTTTGCAAGGAGCTTCTGAGCACTGCAGAGGCCGTTTCCTCTTAAAAAGACAACTGAGGAACACTAAGACCGAGCTTCACTTGTTCTCACTACAAAAAAAACTGAGGATCGTAGAGGCAGAGCTTAACTTTTTGTTTTTCAAGAAGCAACTGAGCTCTGCAGAGGCCGTTTCCTCTTAAAAAGACAACTGAGAAACACTGAGACCGAGCTTCACTTGGTATTACTAGAAAAACAACTGAGGATCGTAGAGGCAGAGGTTCACTTGTTTTTTGACAAGGAGCAAATGAGGATCACAGAAGTAGAGCTTCGCTTTTCCACTTTCGCGAGTTAATATATTCCCTTCCATCCTTAAGTCTATATCGGTTCATAGCACGGTGATGCAGTTCACAACATTTGAAAATTTAAAAATAGGAATATCCATTCAAAATGGGAGAAAAATATTTACATTACGCTACTGAATAACCTCTCTGAAATTCCTAAACGAAAGGGTGATACATATAGGAATTTATATAAAAAATTGTAATATCACTGAAAGTTAATAACATAAATTATGTAGGCCGGAAGGAGGTTGATTCTTTTTTAACCCGTTTTAAGTATGGGAACTCAACAATCAACACCTTGCAACGCTAACATAATATCAATGTTAGTATTTTTGTTTTAGTGAAAACTAGTTAATTGAAGACCAGATAATTTTTGATAATTGAAAGAAAATGGTTTTTCTTTAACCCGTTTTAATATGGAAACTCAAACATCTTTTTTATGCGTCTCATAAATAATGCTATCTGGTAATCATCACAGTTTCCAACTCGTTAAAAAGAATAAATTAAGTGCAATTAAGATTTGTGAAAATTGAAACTCAATTGGATTTTTAACCAGTTTGAAATATGGGAACTCAGTCAATGAAGTATCTGGGATAACAAATCTAAATGGTTCACATTCTATAACTCGCGAAGTAAAATCAAATAATACTGAAACAATCCTGGACATTCACAATGCTAAAGAAAATGAAAATCAGTAAGGTTTGCGATAACCAATATTGAGAATCCGAAATAGTAGATAAAAAGCTAAATCAGATTGCGACTTCTGTACCTTGCGAAAGGTTATTTTCTAAAGCGGGCTATATTATGGACGAGAAAAGAAATCGAATGAAAGGATCAAAGCTGCACAAACAGCTGTTCTTGAATCAAGTCAACAAAAGTCTATGGTATAGAACTTAAAATGTTTAAAGATTGTGCCCAGATTGTGATTCTTAGTGTACGTTTTTTGGTTCAAAGTACTTAATTTGCTTTTATATAATTTAATCTCCACTTCTTTCTCTTCCTTCATTAATCAACTTTATGAATAGATTTTCGTATTCTGCATATTTTCATATTTTAGTTTTGTAATTCCTCATGATAATGATGGTGTTAAAATCTAATCTTTTCATTTTCTTTAGGCAAACGAAGGCTCGTACAAAATATCAGACGTGCATTGAACGTTTGAAGTCTGATATGAAAACTGGATCTCCTGAAGGAATAAATGTCAACGGCCTGAATACTGCTGTTGCGTTACAAAGCAGAATTATTGATAGTACACAAGAAATGTAAGTAATTAATTAGACTGAAAAGCTTACTTATAATTTAGTTTATTTTGGCAATGAAAAAGTTATATTCGTTTTGTTCTACTTGAAGACTTTTAAATCACACATGATGAATGTTATTATTTGAACGAAATATGAACGCTTATTAAATTCTTATTTTACGCTTTCTGTTTCAGATACTCGTACTAATGCTTTTTCGAAAATTTAATATGCGTTTATGTTAATGCCGTTCAGAGATGGAAATATGGTTCGTAAAGTACCAGTCAAAATAATAGTCTATGAAACTTGTATTACTCTACTAAAAAACTTTTTCTACGATATTCCATAAATGGAATTATGGACCAGCTCCGAATGAATATGGTACTTTTTAAAATAATACATAAAAATCGTTCACAATATCAAATTTTGTGCTGTTCATGCGTTTTTTTAAATTTTGTATCCGTATTTACAAATAAAAATGGATTGATATTTTCGTTTCGATATTGCATCACTAGTTCGCAATAAACACTAGCAAAAACTCGTCGACACAATGTACCCCTGCGTTCTTAAATTTAGGTCGCGAATTGGAACCACTCCAGTCCCTAAGAAAAAGTTTAGAACCCGATAGCGAAATAGAGTTCCAAAGCGTGGACAAATGGACAGATAAATTAAGAAGATTACAAATAATAAAAGACGAAGTTCAAAAAGATTTGGTCAAATCAAATAACAGACAAGCCAATATACATAACTTAAGGAGAAGACCGGTAGAATTTAAAGTAGGAGATAAGGTTTTAAAAAGGGTAACCAAACTGTCTAACAAACCAGATAAAAAGGCAGGTAAGTTATACGACCAATATGAAGGCCCATTTATTATTAAAAAGAAAATTTCCCCAACAATTTACGAATTGAAAAACCCCAAGGGAAAAAGTATTGGGGAATGGAATATCAACGATTTTAAATCAGAAAAAGCAGGCAAAGATACTAGTAAATAGCAATATAAAAACTGACACATATAGGTTGAGAACATTTAAAATTAGGTAAAGGCAAAATGGCAAAGGATCAATGACATCGACAACATAAAACGAATCAAAAACTCTAGACGAAAACATACTCAACTAAAACCTCAAAAACCAACTCCTTAGACCTGAACAACAAAATTAGACAGCACAAAATTTTCCCTTTCAGAAAGATGGACGACACAAACAAATGCAAGCTCTGTATGAACCAGATGTTTGAGCTAACCATAGTTGGCCATTTCAAGCGCTGCAGGGCCCTCCAATGGCAGATCCTACGAAGGGCGGGGGTGCTAGAGGATGCACTACGATACCACTCCCACAGGCACATCAGATTAATGCTCAGGAATGAAATGGCGCACAGGGAGCAGGCAAGACAGGCCCAATGAAAGCGGGAGGAACAGGAAATGAAGGGGAACAAGAACAAAGGAGTATCCAAGAACAGAGACTCACCAGAGTCAAGCTTTGCTATGGCCAATCAGACGAGGACAAAAAAGACATTGACAAACAGTGGGAAAACTTACGAAAACAAAAACAGACAGAACTCACTAAATTACTAAAAAAACTAAATATTAAACATAAGAACGACTAAAACTCCACATTTTTTAAAGCTACAAATATATTAAATAAAGAAACGAATTACAATCCTACGCAAACAAGACTCTTAAATACCCTACCAATACATGGGACAAACACCTTTCTTTTCTTTTCTTTTACATATGTTACAGGAACCAGAAAACTACAGAAGAGACCTGGAATAGGAAAATATCCGAAAGCTCCACCCACCTTTCAAACAACCTCAACGAAAAAACAGAAAGTTTTAAATGCCAATTCTGCGACTAACTCATACCCATACACATTTATATAATACACTAAACTTTTTGTAACGATAGACCCTTCAGATACAGACAACACTACACAACTCCAAACGAGGACGGAAAAACATACACGAAAGGGGGATGGGAATACATTAACAAGAAAATTCAAAACCTACTGGACATTAAAATAACACTAATTAACAATTAAACAAAAACAAACAACCGCACTTGGGAACTGGACATACACATAGACTCTGAAACCATACAGGAACTCGACAGAGAACTCTAAACATTTTTTCAGAAATACACCCAAACCCCCGCGTGGGAGGGGGGGGGGGTGTAACAGAATAGTCGCAACAGGGTCAACTCGGGACGACCCCACACGAAAGAAACTCTGGCTCGTCTCTGAATCATGGCGGAACCCCTCGAGAGGTCCCGAGGATTCACGGGACACGACTGCCGTCGCCGGGCAGGGGCAGTCTGGTTTCGTCTCTACTCAGCTCGTCTGGTTCGCTCGTCTTTTACGTCATTTCGGAATCGGCGCGTTGGTACCTCCAGTTCGTGTCGGCGATCCCTAATAGTCCTTGGGACTATATGACTCCTAATCGGCGTGCTAATTAGTATATGCCGAGGCAATTCCTCTGCTTGACCCTAATGCTCATCAGTGAGTCGCCGCGACTGCTAATCTTTCTGATCGGCGCGCTCCCTAATAATTCGCTGAGACTGATTGTTTTGTTAATCGGCGAGCTTAGTTATGGATTAATGTTGATCCTAGTTGTTTGGACCGTCTCGCTCAGTCATATATAGCTGAGACCGTTTATCTCTGGAATCGGCGTGCTTATTCGTCGACCGCCGGGACCACTAGTGCTTCTACACCGGCTGATCGGGTTGTGAGTCTCCAGGGACCCATCATATCTCGTTTCCGGACGACCCTCTCGCCGCCGGCTATCTATTACGGACCGTGATCTTACCAACCATGTAAGTTGCAATAAACATCCTAAATTTCTCGTCAAATTAAACGGCTTCTTTATTTGTGTCTACCCCTTATCGGCTCTCCTACTTCCTATCTCCCTCCTCGGTTTTACCCCTCGTAACAGTGTCTGTAATACATATGGGTGCCTTGTCTTCCCACGGCTTAATTTTTTCCTTTGGCAAGATTCACATGACCGCACGTACTGTCTAATTTGATTACGCATGCCCTTCCAATAATATGTTTCTCAAGCTCGCATATAAGTTTTAAATTCGCCCTTCTGACCTTTGGCGTTCGAATCGTGGCATTCGAGAATTATTTCATTGCGCTTTACAGGTACGGGGTTCTCGATCTCGCCAGTACAGACAATTATTTCAAAATAAAAGTACCAAAATGAGTGCGAAAAATTCCTTCAATCACCGACCAAGGCATTTTATCAAAACCATTTCCTTCTGGGGATATGCTAAAAGATTTAATTTTTGAAGTCTCTAATGCTTTCTTTAAGGTTATTACTGCCAATTCTATGCTTTTTGCATAAACTTTAGCATCGAAAGTTTCTTTTATGTAGAAATTAAAAACAAAATTACGTGCATACATTACTGAGGTTACATAAGCTAATTTATCTGTCGGATCTTTCAGGTCGGATAATAGAACAATTGAATTGTTCATTAATTCTCTTCCGACGGGAGTCGTGAGTGGACACGAAGTGCACCAGATGATCATCCCTCATATATAATTTATCCCGACTACACTGAAACAATGGAATAAGTATGGGTTTTGCAGTACTGTTTCTTATTAATTACATTACTCCAAACACCCATTAATTGGAGATATTTCTCTCTATGTAATACAGTGTCATAGGTTTCGTCTGATTCTCCTAAGGTGCTGATCATGCTACCTGTGTCGGTCCCTCGCTTGTTGCTTGCCAGCAACTGCTTTCCGGCCTTCGCTCAATTTGTATACCGGCCCGGTTTCCTTTGCGAATTCGACTTTCTTCAGATCTCTGCCTTGTCCCTTTCATAGATGAACGGGGGAGCGGTGCTGGTCGGAAGTCCGCCGCTCCCAACCATCCCTTCTCCTAGCGTCCCAGGTGGGATAGTTATAGGTAAAACACGGGTCTTCGGCCCTCGCTCTCTTTATTGGGTTGAGCCATATCTTTATCGGGCTCGCTTGGAGAATCAGATCCTTTCGTGACACTATCGTCGTTATTTACTGCAATGTACTTAATACAATCCTCATCACTGAGCGATTCTCTCTTTTTTTTCATTTCATTTTTTTTCATTTATTGAGAAAAAAGCGCACCGGGCAATAAAGCACCTTTAGGAGCTGAACAGAATATACACATAAAATAATACACAAAAATGTATAAATGTATAAATATATAGATATAGAATATAGAGTGTAGTGTACATAATTTTAGAACCCTGTTTAAAATAAAAATGTACATCTAACGACATTAATCGGTTATAAAAAAAGCAAGTAAGTTCATGTAAGTATATGCTGCAAGAAGTCACCCAAATCCTATATTAATATAAGACCTAAGCAACCTCCCACAGCACACACCCACATGAACTCTTGGCACTCTTGGTAAACTTATCTTAAGATATAGGTAGACAATAGAAAAAAGAATAACATCAGCACACCTCATGATATAACAACATAATTGAATAAAAAATAGTAATAAAGGAACTGTATATAATAAAAATAGAAAACAAGATTAAGGCTAAGTCCAGAGAGTTATATTAAATAGAGGTGTACCCATAGATTTTAGAAATTCAGAGAACATATTTTTAAATGCAAATACTGTGGGCGCATTACGAATATTACTCGGCAGTTTATTGCAAAGCCGTCTCCCTCTAATTACAAAAGATTTTCGCATTAAACATGTTCTATGAGCAGGAATAGCCAGGGTACGACCTCTACCGCGCAACCCAGGACGACCCGGAAGGTTCATATTATCCCGAAAAAACAATTCCAATAAATATACAGGCTTTTCATTTTTAAAGATCATGTACAGAAAATTGCCCATAAAATATTGTCTTCTCTTGGCAACTGTCATAAAGCTAGCTCTTTCCCTAAACTCAGAAATATGATCGAATTTGGACCAGTTATAGATAAAACGCATGCAGGCATTGAGAGCACGTTCAAGTTTGCAATTAAGGTCATCAGAGATTCCATCATATACTACACACCCATAATCAAAATAAGGGAGCTCTTTCCAAGAAAGAGTCCTGTTGAATATCAAACCAAGATCATTGACAGAATCAGAGAAGTCAATAGCAAGACCGTTCAAGTACAAAGGTGGGAGGGAATCCAGGACTTTGGATGGATGATGAATGGAAGATCCAACTAACAAAGCATATGTTTTTTGTGGATTGAGTTTCAAACCATTAGATACAACCCAGTTGTAGACGTTATTAATATCTTCTTGAGCCATTTGAAGTAAGTCCCTAAGGGTACTAAGTGGCCCGGAAATATATATTTTGCTATCATCAGCATAAAGGTGATAATTACAGAAGCGTAAAACAGCTGAAAAGTCGCATGCGAACACATTAAACATTTTGGGACCAAGTATTGAGCCCTGGGGAACCCCACTCTTAACCTCATTCCAGTCTGAGCTCCTGAGGTACTTCCAATATCATCAGCTGTTGAAGAAGTGTTGGAGGGTTTTCGAACATGCCGAGAATTTGAAGAATTTTCCGATACGGTGGTCACTGAGCACCTAGAACAATACCAAACCTTCTAGTTTTTCTTAATTCTCGAGAGATCTTTGCTAGGCAGGTTCAGGCAATTCAGGTGCGCCAAAACACCACACTTTGCACAAGCAAGTTAGTCAGCGACACCTCTCGTGATCAACTCGTTGCACACTAAACAGGCCACCTTCTTAAAGTGCCAATGTCCACAACAATAACTAAGAAACACAAAATTTACTATTTTCTGACTGAAGCCCACTCAGAAATGCATCAGAATAGGAACCTCGGCACTAAGCACAAACATGTTATAATGTCATACACTCACATAAAACCAAAGCAATTAACCGAAATGTACGGAGAGACAAGAAACGCGTTATCTGTCAACAACCAGGGCCGTCGTTCGCAAATGAAAACCCTTCATATAGGGTATTCATAATAATAAACATCATCGTCGGGATTATTGCAATATGTTTTTCCGGGATTTGTTTTTTAAGATACGGCTTTGGTCGCGTTACCCCTTAGTGCCCGACATGGTTTTGGCGCTTCTGCCCGACTAAGTGTCTGACAGACACTTATTCCCTAAAATTCGTATTTTTCATATTTTCGTACTCTTTGACTTGGTTTAAATGATGAAAATTGTTTTCTGCATATAGTTTTATTAATTTGCAACAATAAAAACGATTTAAAAATTTCTTAAGTGTCTGTGGAACACTTGTTCGGGCATTAAGGGTTAACCTGTTATTTTCCCAGTTTTATTTTCCGTCGAGCCAGACGGTCTCCCATGGTAGGGTACTTTAACTGGCTAAGCCACAGTAATGCGCGGTGATCGGTAACGAGTATGAACTTCTGCCTATAAACGTAAGGCCCAAATTGTTTAACTACGTTTATTATGTCCAACAATTCCTTCTCGATTACCGTATAATTTAATTCCGCTTTCTTTAGAGTACTCGACGCGTAGGCAATAGACAACTCTTTGCCAATTTCACCCTGAGTGAGCAGCGCACCCACTGCATAGTCGCAAGAATCAGTATTGATAATAAGGGCCTTTGAAAAATCAGGATATTGTAGCAAAGGACGCGAGATGAGAGTGTCCTTGAATTTTTCAAACGCTCTTTCAGCCTCATCATTCAATTCAACCAATCAATCAATTCAACTGATTACCTATTGTTTGCCTTGGCATAAACATTATATAGGTGATCTGAAATGCATCTCATGTATTTTATAAATTATACTGACACAATCGCCATAGGATTGCTAGTGACAACGTACATACAACAAATCATGGAGTAAATCATGGAGGTGTAAGCAAGGCAATATTTCTGGGCCAGCAGGCCGAAAAATAAACGTTTATCTATCCAATAATTAGTCAGGTCTTACCAACCTGGCATAATTAGCAATGCTGATCTCTCTCATTCTCTTAATTCCCCTGGATTATAAGTTACTTCCTTCGATTATCTTGCTTACTTACCTAGATGACAGTGGATTATACTCTATTATGAGTGGATTACTCTGGAATATAAGCGCATTACTTGGATTACCTGATTTCCCTGAACTTTCTTTTTCTCAAGTAGGCTGTACTGTTATAAAAATCTATATTAAATTTAATACAAATGTATGTGAAGTCATTTGCATACACGGGAGTTTAAATTTAATATACAGTAAAATATGAATAGCTGTGCATTTTATATTAAATATAATATACAGGTCGGTATAGCAGCGTGCTCGACCAAATAGTTTAATTCTTAAGACAAGACGAATTTTAAACAGTTGAATTTTCAACCAAAAAGATTTACTTTTTTATTCATAAGAAAATTGTTGAATTTTGAATAAAATAATCATATTGAATTTTCATTCCCTAAGTTTATAAACATAAAATATATAAATAAATTACTTATATATAATTTATTTATATAATACAATTTTATGAAAAATAACTAGTTTGAGGTCAACAATTTTATTTAAATAATAGAGTACAATCTTTTTAAACATTAGTAAAATATCATTCATGGCAAGTTTTTGAAATTGAATTGAACAATCACAATGAGACTGCGCCCTAAGAAATTGTAAATAAAGTTTAAATCTGCGCAATAAAAATCTCGATTTGTTGGTTTTTGGGCATGAAAAATCAGATGGCACAAAAAATCAGATAATCAGGAAAGCAAAAAAAATCAGGACGTCTGGCTATCCGGTACATCTCAAGGTCGCTGCAGATTAATCCACCTAGGTGCAATCTGCCTTGGGAAAGGCTTTAGCTCCCCCGCATAAATGATGTTGTGTCCTGGTACTAGTACATAGATGGTTGTCCTCAAAATCAGACGCAGATTTATTTCTGCACCTGCAGGAAGTGGCGCAAGATCTGCTTTGAAAAGGCCGTTTTCTGTTTTCACAAAATACTTGTATCCTCGAACATTATGATCAATATCTGTATCGATATCTATTCCGATATTTGCTTTCAAAAATAATGCCTTCCAACTCGGTACGTATAGAAAAACTCGGTCTGATGAATTTACTTTCTTATAGCCAGTTTTTAATTTCATCCAGCTAGGAACACCATTCGTGTAAAATTCCAGGTTTAGAGATCCACGAATAACATGATCACCTGGCATTTGTAGATAAATAATGCTACCAGCAGGAATATAAAACGGATCAAGTGGATTTTCCGCAATAATTTTTAAATGGCTTCCTGTGATCGGCATGGCACCTATTTCTGTAAGAAAAAATAGATATTTATCAATTACACTAAGAAAATATCTGTTAGTAAGATGGTGAGTACAGGAGTCTATCAGCCGCTAGGCAGCGCTAACTATTCTAGTCAAAGTTCCACGAAAATTCAAATTGGATGAATAAAAAATCACTTTTTTATACAAATGGCTTTTAAAAGTTACTATAATAAATTTAATTTCAAACGTTTTGCATTCCTAAAATTTCAATTAAAAGTATTTCACCATCAACAAAATAGATTATTTTTCAGCCAAATAGTTTTATACTAATAAGATTAATCTCCTATTTAAAAAGAAGAACTTTCAACCAAAGAAATTAATTTTCCAACGAAAAAATGAAGTCTGAACATAATAGTTCAAATTTTCACCAAATGGTTGAATTTTGAACTAAAACCCAAAAAAGATAGATTCTCAACGAAAAATGTAATAGTTGATATTTCAACCAAAACTACGAATTTAAAAAAAAACCGTTGAACTTTGCAACTTTTCGGTTTGAAAATTCAATAATTTGATTGAAATTCGTTTTTTCCTTGGTTGAAAAATCGTTTCAGGTTGAAAATTCAACGCTTGTTAACAATTGGTTGAAAATTTAATCATTTTGTTGAAAATTCAACTATTTCGTTAAAGCCATCATTTTTAGTTGAAAATTCAACCGTTTTATTCAAAAGTAATCTTTTTGTGTTGAAAATTCAAGTATTTAAAAACTTTAACCCTTTTCTTGAAAATTTAGTGTTCTAGTTAAAAATTTAACTATTTCGTTAAAAATTTGTCTTTTCGGTTTCAAAATTCAACAATTTTATTAAATTTTCTTTTCTTTCTTGAGATTGATAATAAAAATCTTGTTTTGGTTAAGATATCAACTATTACATTTTTCGTTGAGCATTCATCCTTTTTGTCTGAAATTTGTATTATATTCTTTGTTAATAATTCATTGTTCTGCCTACAGATTCATCTTCGTAGTTAAAAACTTATCTATTTTGACAAAGACTTAAATATTTAATTGAAAATTCATGTATTTTCTTGACAAAATGTCTTTTTTGGTGGAAAATCGATCTTCTTGGTAAAAAATCAACATTCCCGGGTTGAAAATTTCACTGTTTTATAGAAAAATCGTCTTTTTGGTTTGAAAATTGAACAATTTTTTTTCAATTTTTTTTTTCTTGACTAGAAAATCTTTCTTGGTTGAAAATTCAGCTTGTTTTAAGGATTTCGTTGTAATTTTTTTTATTATTAATTATGTAATTATTCAATTATTACATACATGTTATCTGAAAATTTAAATGTAACATTTTTGGTGGATTTTTTAAAAATTAAGAATTCAAAAAAATCAAAACGCGTACATTGGAACGTTCTTACAGTATAATAATGTCATATATGTGAAATTCATAACTAGTAAAACGTAACCAGAAATAAATCCTACGTAAAATTATTGATGCCACAATCAAAAATTTAGTTTTGTTTACAAATTAATAATAGAAGTTTCTAGTTTATTCATAAAACAAAGTCTATTGAAACAAAATTTCAATATTGTGTTTTCATAATAAAGAACACAACGAATTTTAAAAAGTTTAATTTTCAATCAAAAAGATGAATTTTCAAACAAGAAGATTATTATGTGACCATCCGCGAGGAAAGGGACTTAACACGCGGTAGCTTCATTTTAGAGAAGGAGCGTTTGAAGAGGCCATACAACACAGGAACTCCTTCAGAGGATCCCACTTCGCAGTTTAATAACAATTGGAATTTTTAAGATATAAGAATAATATTTTTTATTATGAACTAGCAAATAAAAAACAATTGATTGGTGTAAAAAACTGAAATTCGATTTTTCCGCATTAGGTCTCTTTCTTCGCGGACGGTCACATATTCTACTAGAAAGACAAATTTTCAACAAAATACATGGATTTTCAAAAATAAACATGAATTACAGTATACAAAACAATTTCACATAAAGCAAATCCAAAACTGTTTTTCATTCTTCGACCATTTTAAAGAGATTAACTGTTTCCATTATTGGATCACCAACTTACAATCCAGCAAAATACTTGTCAAATATTTTGAAACCAATTTCAAAAAAAAGAGACGTTCAAAAAAAATAGTTGGAACTAAAAGAAAATATTACTAACATTATAATACCTTCTACTCATGCATTAGTATCTTTACTATCGGCGCAAAAACTATAGGCATCTACCTTTGAAGCTTAACAACTCAGCCAAAAAAAATGCTACAGTAATACGTAAATTGTCATTTGAAAGCTGAAAGTGTTCCACGTAAATGAGCTTGAAGACGTTAAGGTAACAAATTTTTTGTGCTTTGCAGACTGAAAAATATAAAAAGGTAAGGAATTTCGGGGACATTTAAGAAAAGTCAAGTTTAGAGCATTATTTCCTTATACAAGAGGCAATGGCAAAGATTTAAAAAAATTCATGAATATGAAGAAAGCATTTATGAATAAACTGCAGTTAACAAATTTGAGGAATAATAAAAATTGTTGTTAAAAATTACAAAAATGTGCAACTATACTATCTTCAGTTCTAATGAAGATATTAAAGTATTTCCAACTCCGAACTGTAACGGATAGGCTATGAAATAATTTACAACACCAGCGGGGGTCAAAGAAAGGCACCAGCGGTCGGCAGCAAAAACGGCACCCCCGCTGCTTTCTAACACTTGCTTTCAAACAAAAAAAAATGTCTAAAAATATCGCGATTTTCACGAAAAAAAAAACAATCACATCCTTCCGGGAGATTGTAAATGATTTCAGAGCCTATCCGTTACAGTTGGAAGTTTGAATCGCTTTAATATCTTCATTATAATTGTTAAAGGTCTAAAGAAGAGAACTGCAACAAGTTAATTTTTTCCCCGTTGAACGTATCTCTAAAGAGTTATTGAAAAAAAGTCACTTACCCAACAAAGATTGGTCGGTCGGTCGGATTAGTTGGCTCGAAGAAGGTTGGTTACGGTGGGGCGAGCGCGAGCGCGGACGCCGAGGTGACTCCTCCTGCGAACTTGATTCTGTAAGAACAAATAGAAATGGATGAGTTTTTAATTTTGCATATACAAACTGCGAAAACCATGCTAGCGAAGTTCATTTTCATTTATTTAATCTTATGTATTGTGACGTTGCAGATTTTGGAACGCACATAAGTCAATCGTGAACCAAAATCGTGTACTAGCTCTATAGCTCAGGGGCAGACTACATACTATACCATATTGTTACTAAAGCAAGATTCTTGTCATGAGTTACCAATGAGCCTGTAAATCAGTGTTTACGAGCATTAAAAATTGTATTTGAATTTAAATTCTATGGCGACGGTAGCGTTCCCAAAATATGTCCCGCGGCTATGTTTATATCACACCGCAGCGCCGCATTTGGTGCGGTGGATGTTTTCATTCCTAATAGTCCCGAATTGTGAATTGTAAGAAAAACGTGGTTTCAGCTTTTCTCTTTTCTGGAGAAACTGACACCGAGCCATCCGGAGGATCATCCCGAGGAGGAAGAATTCAATTTGATTCCTAATGTCCAACGAATCCACTCGGTATGTTCAATCTTACAGAATTCATGCGAAACATCTGGAATTTTATTAACCTCCCTACCGATAGAAATCTCAGAATATTCAATAAAAATTCTGAGGCTCTGAGAAGCTTCAGAGAAGATTCTCCGCAGGCACTCAGGTAGATATTTTTAAAGGTCCATGTAGCTCGTTAAAATGGCCTGAAGGCTTTAAATTTAAAAATGTGCTTTTCGAAAGTGAAATAAGAATTCGGTCATAAATAACCAGCCGAGAAGCTAAATTTCTAGCTAAATTTTCTTCATGTTGAGTAAACAATTTGGGTCAACGATAATGCGCTTCAACTCCTGATCATTCTCTTGAGCTTGAGCGAGTTCGATAAGACTCCACTCGGTGGGTAGTCGTATCGACTCAACTCTCGAGAGAGAATCGGCCACACCGTTGTCTACACCTGGTAGATACTCCATTCGCGTCGTGTATTCCGATATGATCGCAAGTTGCCTTTGCTGGCGCGGAGATGCCTTTTCGGATCGTTAAGTGAATGCGTAATGGCCTCAAACACTGCCGTGAGCTCGCGATCGTACGCGCTGTATGCTCGTTGTGCAGGTGTGAACTTCCCTGAGAAGAAAGCCAATGACTTCCACGCATCGGAAAATTTCTGTTCGAGAGTGGCCACCATTCCAGAATCTGAAGCGTCTGTGACCAGGCGCGTTTCGGTATCAGACGAAGGATGTGCGAGGAGTGTCGCGTTGGCAAGGTCTTTCTTAACCTTAACAAACGCGTCTTCGACCTCCTGAGTCCACTCGATGTCCCGTCGATCGTTTTTACGCGAGTCAGAAAAAGGTCAAAAAGTGCTTTCACCTGAGCAGCTCGAGGTATGCTGCGCCGATAGAAATTCACTAAGCCTAGGAATGTACGCAGTTCGACGATGGTGCGTGACTTTGGAAATTGATCGATTGCTTGCACCTTCTCCGTGGTTGGTTTGAAACCATTTTGATTTATCAAATGACCTAGGAATTCTAGTTCAGATTTGCCGAATTGGCACTTGCTAATATTTATGCACAACGCGAAGTCCTTGAGCCGCTGAAACACCAGCCTGATGTGTTTCTCGTGTTCTTCATCGTTTGGGGAAGCAACGAGAATGTCGTCGACGTAACCGAAAACATAGTCGAGATCGTACGAAAAATGTACCTTTGAAAGGACTGGCCTGCGTTGCGTAATCGGAAGGTCATGACGGTGTATTCAAACAATCCAAACGCTGTAAGTACCGCCGTTTTCGGTATATCCTCAGGAGCTATCGGAATTTGATGGTAGGCCTTTCAAAGATCTAGTTTTGAGAATACTGATTTGCCGGGCAAATTTGCCGAGAAATCATGAAGATGTGTAATTGGATATCTGTTTGGAATAGTGACGGCATTGAGCCAGCGAAAATCCCCACAAATCCTCGATTCGCCATCTTTTTCAGAGTCATGTAGATGGGCGCTCCCCATGGACTGCTAGAAGGACGACAAATTCCAGACTTAAGCATTTGTTGGAATTGAGTTTTGGCAGCCGCTAGTTTGTCAGGGGACGAACCTCTAGCACGTTCGGCAATCGAGGGACACTTAGTCTCAATGTGGTGCTGAACATCACGCACCACAAGGTCAGACGATTGAGAGACTCTCTTGATCTCAGGGAAATCAGCCAAAATTTTCGCATAAGGTTCGGATCTATCTATACTGCTCACACCAAAGACGCTCGCGCTTTTTACGTAGCCTAAAGAACTACAGGCGGTAGTAGTATCTACTAACATAGACTCATGAATAAATGGAACTAAATGGCAGTGTGCTAGAAGGCAGCTCCGATTATTGGATACGGGACCTCGGATACCATGTCCAAACGCAATGATATATCGCTCGCAAAATTTGGAATATAGGAAATGAGACTATAAATTGCGTTTGTATATTTAGTTTCAGTAATAATTTTGAAAAAAATTATGCATATAAAAAATAAATGTGTAAAATTATTTTCATTTTTGTTGGTGCTCACTACGTCCACATGGATTAAGATATCGTGTTTAGAATTTGAACGATTGAATAAAAGGCACTAAAGAACGTTTGTATAAATCAATATGTTTACAACTTCAAAGAAATTTCATTTATAAATTAATAAAATAGGATATTAACACTCGAGTCGAGCACTTTGCAGGTAATGTGTGTGTTTTGATGCATTTCAGATTTTTTGATTCGCGTATGTTGATAACTGATACAAATTTTGGACTAAATCGTCTAAACATTTAAAAAAATCAATATAAACAATAACATTTGCACATTCGTTGCAAATCTAAAGATAAGTATCTGCACACACGTAACCTGACATTATTTTTGGAGCATTTTTAGAAATTTCTAGCGGAGAAAAAAAGAAACTTTCAACGTCGATAAAGTCGAGATCACATTACCAAGTTCGGTTATGAACATTTTTTGTTGGTGTTCACCATGGCCAAACACAATGATATATCGCTTTTACACTTTGCAATATAGGAAATGAGACAATAAACTGCGTTTCTATTCTTAGTTGGAATACTAATTTTGAAAAAAAAAAATTAGCCGAGTAAAAAATAAATGTGTAGAATTATTTTCATTTTGTTTGGTCCTCACGACGTCTACGCGGATTGAGATATCGTGTTCAGGATTTGTAAATTTATATAGAAAGCACCAAGGAATGTTTGTATACATCAAAATGTTTATAATTGCGAAAAAAGTTTCCTAGTAAAATACTATAGGAGTAGGAAATCAACTTTCAACGTTTCAAGGGACTGTATCTAGTTAAGATTGTTCGAAGTGACTCAAAACAAGAGATGAGAGTATTATTAAAAAATGTGTTCATAACAAAATATTTGTAAGTCCTTAGAAATATTTTGTTATAAACAAATTTTTTTAATATTACTTTCATCTTTTTTTTTTTTGCCATTGCAGACTATTTTAACAAGATTTCAACATTTCAAAAACAAGAATACGGCTTGCGTTCAGACATGAATAGTTATATAGTTGAAAAATCAAGTTTTAAAACTAATAAATAACCATAACTTTCTTATTTTTCAATAAAATGTATTCATCTTATAGGTCAATCGATTTGTCTCGACAATTTATGAAAGTACATAAAACTTGTACCCTTTTTAAAAATTCAACTTGGTATATAGTGGAATAAGTATGCGAAACATCAATTTATCTCTGCGCGTTCTCCAAATATTGCAGAATTGTTAAAAAGCGTGACGTACACACACACACACACACACACATATATATATATATATATATATATATATCTACTAACAGCAACAGACTCTACAGTGTAAAGGTATAATCAAACTAAAATCAATCGTATTAGAATGTTAACTCTTCCAAGAATGTATTTGAATCAGAGTTAAAATGAGAAAGTTTACATTTGCAAAACAATTTGCAGAAAATAGTCAAAAGTAATCCTATGGTTACATGCGAGGTGGACCCCCTCCTTGACCGCGCCAACTCCCCGCGTACCGCGTCTTGACCAGCTTTTTTAATAGTGAAACAACCTGCAACGAAATTGATTAGTATAAACGCAAATACTTGATTAGTATGAGTACAAACAATCTATATTTTCATTATTAGGGACTGTACTGAAATTATGTAACATCTCAAAGGGGGGGGGGGGGTCGAGACATTTTGTTATGATTTGTTACGACAGGGGGGAGGGGGTCCTTCACTCATGTACGTAATTTTTGCAAATTCGCAAAAAGTTTCTACTGAAGATTATATTTTTAGTTATAAATTTTATTATTTGGTTAGAAGGATGTTAAATGTTTTTTTGTCCACTGGCCATATTTGCGACTGAGAAATTGTAAGTCTGTTTTTGTGTTTATTGATTTATTGTTCTTTTTGATGTAGGACATTTCTTTGAACATTCTTCTTTTATAATTCTTTTCGGAATCCAAAATTTTAAAATTTTGAAAATCGAAATGGTGATCGTTCTCATGGGAATGTTTTTCGAAAATCATTTTTACAATCGTATATGTGTTCTTTCATAAGTGTGTTAGTGTTTCTACTTGTTTCTCCAATGTAAATACGTTTACATCCTTCACAATAAATACCATATACAACACCAGATTTTTGTTCTTTTTTAATTGGTTCTTTTCCAGTGTTAAAACATTCAAAATTTATTTTTATTTGAAACAAAAACTACTTTTAAATCTGTGTGTTTTGCAAGCTTTAGTTATTGTTTTTTAAGGTGTTCAATATAAGGAATAACTATATATGGGTTATTGTTTTTTAATATTGGATTGTTTAAGATGTTTCTTTGTTTATTGATCTATTCAAATCTGTTTTTGATATGTTTGTCTAATAGTTTTGATGGGTATTTATTGTTTAAAAGTGTGTTTTTTACCAATTTTAAATTATTGTCCCAAAATAAAATATCAGACAATTTTATTGCTCTGTCGATTAAAAAGTTGATTACATTTAATTTATATTTAAAATCACACTATGAATCAAAATGAAGGTATCTACCTGACCATGTAGGTTTTTGATACCAATTCAAGATAAGTTTGTTGTTTATTCTGTTTATTGAAATGTCTAAAAAGTTAATTTTATTATCTGTTTCTCTTTCTCTAGTGAATTGAATTCTATTATTATAGTTATTGAGCCTGTTGTGTAAATCTCTTATTTTGTTGGTTGGAATACATGCTAAGACGTCATCGACTTATCTATAAAAAAATTAAAAGTTGTAAGGAAGTTTTAAAAAAATTTCGTTTTCCATTTTCTCCATTACTAAATCTGCTATTGCGGATGAGATAGGTGACCCCATTGGTACACCGTGTATTTGTCTATAAAATTTATCATTGTGTATAAAGTAAGCATTGTTTAAGCAAAATTCTAATAATTCAATGAAAACGTCTTTTTCAAGATTAGTATGTTCCTTTATTTTGTTCCATTTAAGTTTGACATTTGCTATCGCTAGTTTGATTGGTATATTTGTGAAAAGAGAAGTGACGTCGAATGACAATAATTCATAATTATGGGGAATGAGATCTAAATTTTCAATTTTAGTTGCAAAATCAAAACTGTCTTTAATATAAGTGTCTGTTTGACCTAGTATTTTTCTAATTGGTATACTCAAAAATTTAGATAAGTTATAAAGTGGAGAATCTATGAAAGAAGTCTGATTTCATTTTCTATGGTATTTATTTTTTCTTCTAAGGCTGCGAGGGTGTCAGCTACAATTTTAGTGCTGTCTCTTTGTGTTGGTATGGTACCGAAATTTTGTCCAAGGCTGAGAAAGTACATTACATTTTCTGGAATATTTGTACTAGAAAGATTTTTATCCATTTACGGTTATGTCTCTTGAATTTATTTTTTTGTTTTGTTTTAGTTCTAATTTCAGTACAAAGACCAGTGATTTCACCGTTAAGGATATTGACTTCAAGTTTCATTACGTTTTTAATATAAATATTGTAAGAAATTATATGTTTAAACTGTATTTTGGGTTCACAATTAATAATGTGTGAAGGAATAATTCGATGTTTCCTACATCTAAGTAGAAATCTCAGTTGATTCTTTAAATTTTCGATGTGAATATTCAGTTTGCTCCAGTCTTTGAGGGATTCCACTGCTCCAATATTGTATTTCTTTCTAATCTTATGGTAAAAACCATCTTCAAATGTAGCTTTTGCGTTTTCATCATTCGAACAGTCATTTAAATATTTGTATTGGTGTTAAGGTTTTGGCCCCATGAAGAATAATTAGAAGGATGTTAAATGTTTTTTGGCTAAAAAATTTTATTATTTGGTTGAAAATTTAACAATTTTCTGAAAAGACATCATTTTTTTCTGCAAATTCAACTGTTTTGTTAAAAATTCGTCTTTTTGGGTTAAAAATTCAACTCTTTTCGTACAATATTAACCTTTTGTTCAAAATTTATATTTTGTTGCTGATAAGTTAACTGAAATATTTTTTGGATGAAAAATATTTTTTTCTGAAAAAATGTCTTTTCAGTTTGAAAGTTCATCTTTTTCTAGTAGAAATATTGCATCTTGCTTAGACGAAAAAGCAACTTTTTTGTTGGAAACTCAACTATTTCCTAGAAAATTTATTTTGCTTAAAATTTGTATTTTTCTATAGGAAAGTCTATTGAAATCCTTTTGGGTGAAAATTCAACTCTTTTTTTGAAAATTTGACTTTTTGATTTAAAAATTCACCTGTTTTAGTAGAATTTTCATTTTTCTTGGACAAAAATGCAACTGTTTTGTTGAAAATTTAACAATCTTGTTGAAAAGTCATACTTTTTGTTTAAAAATTCGACTATTTAGCAGATAATTAACTTATAGTTTACAATTCTGATTTTGGTGTTGGAAAGTGAACTGGAATCTTCTTTGGATGAAAATTTAACTATTTATCTTAGGTTTTTTATTTCATCTGTTTTAAAAGAAATATTTCACCATTCTTGAATAAAAATGAGACTGTTCGGTTAAAAATTCAACTCTTTTTTGAAAATTTGTCTTTCTGATTTCAAACTTCACCTGCTTGAGCAGAAATTTCATCTTTCTTGGATAAAAATGCAACTGTTTGGTTTAAAATTCAACAATTTTGTGGAAAAGTCATACTTTTTGGTTGAAAATTCTGCTGTTTTGATGAAAATCGAACTATTTTGTAGAAAATTTACTTTTTGGTTAAATTGAATACTTTGGCTTTTCAAAGATAACTGAAATCTTTTCTGGATGAAAATTGAACACTTCTTTTGAATTTTTTTTTTTTTTTATTGAAAATTCATCTGTTTTAAGAGAGATTTCATCTTTCTTGGATAAAAATGCAACTGTTTGGTTGAAAATAAAACTATTTTGTTAAAAATTCATACTTTTGGTTGAAAATTCTACTGTTTTTCTGAAAATACACTTTTTGTTTAAAATTCATACTTTGGTGTTAAAAAATGAACTGAAAGCTTTTCTGGATGAAAGTCCTTTTTTTATTAGAAATTCACCTGCTTTAGTACAAATTTCATTTTTTCTTGGATAAAAATTCAACTATTTGGTAGATAATTCAACTATTCCGTTAAAAATTCTTCCCTTTTGGTAAAAAAAATTCGTGTTTTTGCATGAAAAATTCAATTTTGTTCTTAGAAACTTATTTTTTGTTATAGAATTCATATTTTGATCTTGAAAAGTAAACTGACATCTTTTCTGGATGAAAACTCAACTATATCTTTTTAAATTCGTTTTCTTTTTAAATGAAAATTCATCTGTTTTAAGAGAAGTTTGATCTTTTTTGGATAAAAATGCAACTATTGGTTAGAGAATTCAAATATTTTGTTAAAAGGCCATCTTTTATAGTAGAAAAGACATTTTTATGTTTAAAATAAATGAATAAATTTTACATTTTCATCTGAAATACTGTTTTATTCCGTTTATAAAAGATTCTATGTTAAAAGTATTTCAAAATTAAAATGCTGGTATTTCAATATTAATGATCAAAGAAAATGAAAAATTAGACAAGGAAAAAAAAGGGAATTTTGAAAATGAAGTTCTCGAACACCCTGCCTAATTCTACTAGCAACAACAAGTAAAACATTTTCGGAAACTAAAAATTACGTACAGAAAGAGGGCTGGGGGGGGGGGTAAAAATATTTTGTTACATTTTTTTACAGGAGGAGGGGGGGGGGGTCTCAGAAGGGGCCTAGAATCCGTTCTTGCCAGTAATGGGCCTGGGTCTGGGCCTGCGTCTGATTGTTGTAGGCCTGTGGCTGTTGCTGCCAGTAATGGGCCTGCGTCTGATTGTTGTGGGCCTGTGGCTGTTGCTGCCAGTAATGGACCTGGGTCTGAGCCTGCGTCTGATGGTTGTGGGCCTGTGGCTGTTGCTGTTAGTAATGGGCTGGGTCTGGGCCTGCATCTGATTGTTGTGGGCCTGTGTGAGCTATTGAGCTTAAGCTCGTATTTGAGTTTGAAGCTCCTTCCTCTCTTTGCCCCAACTCTGCTGTTCTCGCCTCCTTTGCTCTTGTAATTCCTGAATTTGCTTCTCAAGCAACACTACCGCATTTTTTTGCACTTTGAGCTGCTCCAGAAGGAAAGAGCTGATGGCGGACTCAGGCTGTTGCGGATTTGGTAGCGGATTTGGTTCCGCATTTGGATGCGGAGTTAATTGCGGATTGGTTTCCGGATTTGGTGGCGGATTTGGTCGCGGATTTAGTGGCGGATTTGGTTGTACATTTGGTTGCGTATTTGGTTCCGCATTTGGTTGCGGATTTAATTTAGGATTTAGTTGCGCACTTGGTTCCGGGGTTGGTGACGGATTTGGTCGCGGATGTGGTGGCGCGTTTGGTTGCGGATTTGGTTTCTTATTTGGTTGAGGATCTTGCGAACCCTGTGACATTCCTCTTGTCCTCGGCCCAGATCCACCGGCTGTTGGCTTTCCCCATTTGGCTCTCGAATTTACTCCGACGGCTGACTTCGACACACCGGTTCCCGTTTTTTTCGCTGTTCGTCCTAAAAGGCAAAAAAAAAATTTAATCAATTTTTATTTCAAGGAAATGTACAGTGTATAGTAAGTCTTTACCTACTATAAAGGCTCAATTGAATAATATTTTATTTATAACCTTAGAATTTGAGGCATGATCAATTCCAAATAAATTGCTGCTCTCATATTTTTGTGAGTCTTTCAGGATTAAAGAATAATGAACACTTTGTGAATTTATTATTCTTTAATCCTAAAGGACTCCCAACAATATGAGAATCAATTTATGTAAAATTGACCATGCCCCAAATTTGAAGATTATAAATAAAATATTATTGAATTGAGTCTTCATCAATAAAGACTTACTATGCACTGTATAAAAAAAAATGAATGTAATTATGTAATTTATGTCTTGGAAATTTTGTAATTTTTAAAAATCACATGAAATATATTCAAATCATTTGAAATTCTTCAAAATCTCTTGAAATTCTTTAGAAAATCTTGATATACTTCAAATCTTGTAAAATTTCTAGAAATCCTTTTAAATTTCCTAGAATCACATTATAAAATACATTCTTTAAAATCTTGTGAAAAATACAAACGTAACCTACAAAAATTCTACATTGCACTTGACGATTTTAAAAGATCCTTGGTAAATTCTGTACGCTACATCAAGTCATTTAAAAAATTCAGATAAAATTATTTATAAAAAGTAGGAAAAGTACACCAATTTTCTTTTACAGTGTATAGTAAGTCTTTACTGGTGAAGACTCATTTGAATGATATTGGATTTATAAACTTCAAATCTGAGGCATGGTAAATTTCAACATATATTTTTACATTCTCATCATAATGAGAAGGTATTAGTTTTATGTGAAAACTGACTATCGCGGATTTCTACAAATCTCTATGTTTCGAGACCCCCTGAATGCGAAAAAAAAAATTGTTTTTACGATGGTGTCTATCTATCGTCGTTGTCGTCTGTATATCGGATAACTTATGAAAGACTAGTCGGATTGAGTTGCAATTTCGCACACAGTTTTAGGGACCAAAAAGAAAGATCGAGTTCGTTAACCAGCTATTTTCGATAAAAATTCAAAAAGTTAGAGCATTTTCAAAGTTGTCGAGACCATTTTTTCGGAATTTAGAAATTCCATGTACGGATTTTCATATTACTCTGAAATCGCACGATATGAAAAAACGTGAACAAAAAAAAGTTACATTTTCAAATCCCTACAAGACTATCATAACAACCTTTGGAATTTTCTTGAAAAAATCGAAAATTCAAATTTTGATCGCACAAAAAATAATGAAAAATCAAAAATTCGTTTTTGCGTTTAAGCTATGCAAGATAGTATTCAATTATGGCACCTTATATTTATAATTAAAATGTATATGTTTTATGTTCAAAAGAATAAAACATCCTCAGTAGATAAAGCGGTTTAGTCAGCCAATCAGTCGAAGCTTTCGCTTATATGTAAAATATCTTCTATAATATTGTTTACAATTTGAAAACAATTAATACAACCTTTTTTTCCATCTTATTTGCAAAAATAAAAACCAAACTTAGAAAAAAATAAATGACTTGACAAAAAACGTCGGTTTTTCCTTCACTAATTTTTCCCTTACCATCAATATTGAAAGAAAAAAATTCTAATCACTGTAACATTTTTGATAAAGAATCTCTTATAAATCGAATAAGACATTTTCAATTTTAAGTTTTTTAATTTTAAATTAATTATTCTTAGGAATGCTACAACCTAATTTATTTGAATACCTGACCTATTTGAACCAAAAAACTGCCCGAATGTGACTAATTTCTAACTAATGAAATCTATCAGAATTCCAAGTAAATTTTAAAGAATTCAGTATAAATTCATAAAACTTCAGAAAAAATCAAATACGCCTGCGAAGAACTATGGGTGTATTGACTATGGGTCTATTTATTTTTGGTCATTTTATGAGCATTCTGCTTCCTCATGAGTATCAAATAAATTTGATTCCTCATAGAGGGAGGTTTTCCCTAACAAAAGAACCAAATGATACTTTTCATATTTTTCAAGCTTGTATTTCTGTGTTTCCGCATATTTTATTTTCAGAAAATGAGAGGGCCCACCAAAATGTCAATTAATGTGTTCAGTTACAATGAACAACGCAGTATTATTATATTCCCAATATAAAAAAATCTTCTTATAAAGAAGGAAACTAATTTTGTTGAAAAATTCTTTTTAAATCCTAAAGGACTCACAAAAATATAAGAGAAACAATTTATGTGGAATTGATCATGCCTCAAATTTGAAGGTTATGAATGAAATATTATTGAAGTGAGCCTTCATCAATAAACTTACTATACGCTGTATACAAATTTGTTTACATTTTTCACAGCGCCATCTTAATTTATGAATAGCGTTATATTAATTTGTAAATAGCAGCGTTATATTAATTTACAAATAGAGAATCAAAATTGGTACTCACCTCGTCTACCCATTTTTCTTTGTTCTGGTTCACTGCCTCCTGCGTTTCGTTCCGGTTCGTCCGGTGATTCATGGCAAACACAAGCGGTCTCTCACTCGCTCTCAGGCAAGTGACATCGTATGGTATTAGAACGAGTGAGCAAAATGCCAATTATTTGGTAACACTGGAAAGCGCGACACTTTACGAGAATTAACGATTCCGACATTTTAAAATTACAATGTGACCGACTGTTTCAAAGGATACCTTCTGGTGGTGATATTGTTTTACAAAGCAATCGCGGAATCGAAGTGTCAATTTTCGACTCGCGTTCATTTCTATACTTGACGTTATCACATTATGTCTCGTTACAGAAAGTGAGCTATTATAAAGCGTTGCAAAGTGCTAAACATTGCTCTTTTTGTGTTTTTATGTGCATTGAATTTGGACAGTGCATAGGATTACTACCTCGGCATATAAAATGGGAAAAAGTGAACTTTATCGTCGACGAAAGAGCGGACGTCCTCAAACGCAGGCTCGGTCAACTCTGTACAGCGGAATGGCGAATTTTTAGGACTTGGGCGCGGGGACAGAGAGGAATTGAGGGATGCGATATTAGTTCTCTGGCCCATCGCAGATGGCGCTAACTTTCAACGCCAACGGGTGGGGCGATGTAAAAAGCGCGTGCGCGGTAATTGTTTGTTGTGGCTTGTGGCTGTGATTTTGTTGGTTATGTAGTTCTGTACTGCAGTCCTTCAAATAAAGGCACAATTAAGTGAATGAGAAACGTAAAATGGGAAATAGAATGATAATTATCTTTAATTTACTATTTTCCGTTTCTTATTTGCTTCATTTTGTCTTTATTTTTCCTTTTTTGTTGAATTATTTTAGTATTAAACACATGTGAGGGACGGGAATATAAATATATGAAGACCAACACATGCACGCGCCTGCAGTTCTCTGGCTCATCACAGATGGCGCGGAATATCGTCATTTATTTCCCACAGAGTTGACCGAGCCTGCTCAAACGTGCCGAAAATCTCTATCGAGGAAGAAGATTCATAAAGTCAGGTAGGTGTTATCCAAAGGAATGTATCTTCATGTCGAATTGCTTTGAATGATTTTCAAGTAACTCAAAGTAAATGAAGTTTGCAGCGTTTTTAAAAAACGAATTTACAAACAAAAAATTTTGCACGAGAACTAAAATTTAAAAGTTCTAAATGGATCTGTTTAATAACAAGAGATACCCAAAAAAAGTTTCATTCCCCTAACTCTTCCGGAACACCCTCGTTTTCCACCCCTAAGGTAATAAAAAATCGAACAAAATTCCCAAAAAATGTCCTAACTTCCGGACCAGAAATTTTATGCTGTGGAATGGTTCTATTTGATGTCTTCAGATACCCGAAAAAGTTTCATTCCCCTATCGCTTCCGGAACACCATTGTTTTCAACCCCCGATATGTAGAATCGAAAATATTCCCAAACATGGCCTAACTTCCGGACCTAAAATTGTACGCTTTGGAATGTTTCTACTTGATGTCTAAAGATATCAAAAATAGTTTGATTCCTCTATCTCTTCCGGAACACCC